>JBAGKK010223572.1:0-21840 GCA_037177015.1 Euceroptres primus | reverse complement strand
GTGTCTCAGTCACATTAGTAGCAAGAAGATACTTTTTTATGTGTGTGCTTGAAGAAATACATGTACGTAAACCAAAACTTTCTCCCTAAAAGTCAGAACACAAGAAGAAGATACTTTTTTATGTGTGTGCTTGAAGAAATGCATGTACGTAAAACAAAACTTTCTCCGTTAAAGTCAAAACACACAAGAATATTTACAATCTGATTGTCGCACACTATGTGTATACATGGTACGATTATATTTATATGAGCGAACAGTAGACCGATAATACTCTGATATAACCTACAGCTTAAGGTGACTTTACGAAGCGTGATACTTACATATTAATATAACATGCCTTGTTTGCCATAATTCTTATCGTTTTAGTATTCCAATTCATCTTGCATTGAATTATTTAGATATTTAAATATCAATTGTCCATCGTGAAATATTTTTTGGTAATTGAAAAAAAGTATACGTAAATTATAAAAATTTAAAATAACTAAATTAGGTGTAACTCAATCAGACAATCAGCTATGATTTTAAACAAAGTATTTTCTGACTCCTTGTTACATATTCTATTATTTCTTATCTTTTAGTAATGATTCCAACTGCAAATAAGCCAAAATGTAAAACTTTGGGACCTATAGACGGCGTGAGACCGAAAGATTTCCCAATAACATATAGCTATCTACTTTATTGCTCATGACTTACTATACATCCGTCTACATAATTCATTCATTTTCATAAGGTTACAACGAAAAGACTTTGTCCATTTTGCTACGAGAAGATATCAGTTTCAGAAAAACAAAATTATGAAAGTAGTTTCGACTGGCACTCTACCGCACAAGTCCCAAACGTTTATTTAAAATTTTATATATGTAAAGTCGAAATAGTTTATCCACGACGTAGAGCGCCAAAATGTCTACAATGTATTGAACAATTTTTAATTAGTAAAAGAAAAATTTGCTTAGGCAACGAAGTAGAAGTAGTTCCCCAAAACTTTTTTGCATAAGCATTCTACTCATTCTGTATTCAGTTATTTAGTAGTTTTGTAAAAGATAACAAATGTTTAACTTTTTTTATTTAGAAATGCTGCCAGATCAACCATTAGCTGAACAATTATAGTTATTTCTATGTTGTAAACGACTCTCTAGATTCGATAAAAATGTCCTTATAAACAAAATGGTTTGTGGTCAATGTTACAGATACGATATTACAATTTTGAAATAGAGAATACTTACTTTTATACAAACTCTTATGAAACTGGAAAATCACTAGACACTCTCAACTGTTATATTTGTTACAAATTACTATTTTATGTACAACAACGAGTAGACAAATGTTTTGAATGTGTAAAAGAAATTTTTGAAAATCATCCGATAAATATTTTAGAGACAAATTCAGACAACGAAAATTAAAATAAGGTAGCATATGTGCATAATAATTAATATTAAATAATAGTCTTTTCTCGCCAGTGTCATGATATAACAAAAAGGAAGTGCATAAAATATGCATGTTCTATCTATTTGTATCTTTATAAATTTCGACAGTTTTCCTCTTCTTTTACAGATAACATAGCAATGGCAAAACAAGAGAGAGTCCCTACGAAAAATAGTAACGAAACGCAAACAATAAATGAAATTAACACAGAATATGATTTTTCGAAACCAATTTATATAATTAAATCTTTGGTATCACCGTTTCGAGCGGAATGTACAATAAAAAAGAGAAATCAAAAATATGTTTTTCTTGGCGAACCGGCGTCTCAAAAGAGTCGTAAAACAAAATGTAGCAAAATATGTTTTAACAGCGTTAACAAAAGATTTTATTTTTAGTGAAAAAAGTTTCTAGTTAAACGATGAATGAAAAGCGAATGAAATTATATAAATGGACCAACGCATGCGAAAAATGCTATTTACGTGGACATTTAGCTCTAAACTGTTATGGTCCTCAACGAAACCGAAATTATAAACCTTAATTTTTTTCTACATGGATTATATTCCTTCTACAACCTTTTTATCAAACTATGTATTTTTTTGTAGGTTTCTTTCTCTTTTCTATATTGTATACCTCTACGAAATGTAACCTATATTGTATCTTTATGTCATGAATGACTATTATAAAATGTAATAATCTTTTCTTATGTATATCCTCGATTTTGCACTCAAATCTGTAGACATTTACTAAAAATCGAACGTAGTCATTTCATCTCCTCGTCCGATCCAAAGGAGGTAGATGTCACGTTCCGCGACGAAATCATCGCCTTAACTACTTAATGAAATGTTTTGAATTGTGATTCCTTAAACATTTACTGTCAGCAAAATTTTCTTTCGTCAAATTCTTCGAAACTTATGTAACCAAATATGCGAATATGATCATAAATCAATTGAATTCAATGTTCTTCAGAATCGATCGCAGATGCTTTCCACCGCGATCGACTTAAGGGAGTAGATGTCACGTCCCGCGACGTCATCAATCAAGTGACTTGTTAAAATCAGTGTTGGGTAGTATCTAGGTACAAGTATCTAAGTTACTTTAAAAGATAAGTTACTTGTATCTTTTGCAGTAACTTAGTTACTTTAAAAAAAAAGTAACTGTAACTTACCTTAGATACTATTTTTGCAGTAACTTGTAACTTTAATTTTATAGTTACTTTTGAGTAACTTTGTATTTTTTGTATAATTTCCTTTCAATAACAAATATCAATTTTTCTAATTTTATTTCAAATTAGTATATTGTTGTTCACTTGCCAAGATACATCGTGCACTTTTTATTTTCACTGATGTCTATCTGTTAAAAAATTTTTTTTAATTAGGGGGGGGGGGAGGGTACAATTCGAAGTAACTTTAAAAGGAACTTAAGTTACTTTCTCTAATATCTGTAACTGTATCTAGATACTTTTTTAAAAAAGGAACTGTATCTGTAACTAGATACTTTTTTAAAAAATGGAACTGTAATTGTATCTAGATACTTTTAATAGAGTAACTTAACTAACACTGGTTCAAATAGATAAATTTGGAAAGTTACTATGTCTAGCTATGATATCCATCGAGTTATTAGAAAACCTATTAACATATTCCGCATCAATTACCTTCAAGGCAATCAGTAGATCAAATAAGAGTGGTCAGCCATACGCCTGACCTAGAAAATAAGGTCAGATTGACTTATACTACTTCTACTCAACCGATATCTGCTACGCAATCGATATCTGCTACGCAACCGAAATCGGTTACGTTTTTTGCTACTTTTAGCCTTATAAAAAGTGAAAGGCCTCAAGCATTTCGGCAGTTCAGTTCAGTTTTCTTCAAAGATCAACGACAAAATACTTTCACCAGTGCGGTACCTACAAGTCTACAAGTGAAACCTCTACTCGTGAGTCTAACCTTGCACAACCAGTCTAATTACAATTTGTGGATTCAACTCTGATCTACCTTGAGTTTGCTACCTGAGTTCGAGCCTGGACTTAGATTCTGATCGACTTCCAACTTCAACCTAAGGACAACTCTTACTTGATCTACTAGTTCAACTTCTAATAATTTTCGGTAAGGCTCCATTGACTGATTATGATATGTACAAATCTACTGAGTCCTATTTGCTTACAAGTCGATCCTTGTTTAAGGTGCTGACTTGAAGTAAGGGCAGTAGATGTCTACCTGATTCCATGGTGCCAAATCAATCGAGTAACTATTAAATCTTTGTATTCTTATAATAAATATTGTTTATTGTATTTTTAACCACCCTTACTGACTTTTGCCTCATCCCAGAGCTAGGATCCCAGGAGATTGAGGAACTTAATAAGACAAGAGGGTTTGTTGCGTTCTGACGTAACAGAATTGAGGAAAATTGTCAAAAATTAAAAATCATAAAATTAAATTAAAATTGCTACCATTATCAGTGACTATTTAAGCTAGATTTTCCTAGTTTCCTTAATTCTCAATGGTTTCGAGGTTGTAACGATTCAAATTTTAGGCAAAAATTATGTCCAGACATTAAAATTATTATTATAGAATAACAAGAAACAAATTGTGTGAATTAAGTCACCCAAATTGTTTCCGCATCATTTTGCAGAAATTTAATCAAAATGTTAGATTAAAGCTCAATTCAAGTACTTAATTTTTAATCAAGTTCTACATCAAGCATTCAAATTAAGACATTACTAGATCCGAAAATTTGGTATAGAATTGTTATGAAAAAAAATTCCGAAACCACTATTTAAGAAACTGTTCCGTTTTAACAACAGACCAAATTCTCCGATTAAAAGAAAACTTGGATTACAAACAGGAGCAAGGAAAAGTAAAAGAATTAGGAAGTTTTTAGTAGAACTGTTACATAAAATTACTAACGATAGGTTTTTTCTCTTCATGGTTGTAAAATTATCCGAAATTGCACACATTTCGTCGTGCAATTTGTCCTCGTCGTTTTCTAATGAAAGTGTAGAAACTGAATGAGAATTGGGATATCAAATACAATATTGAAATTTGATTCAATTTCTGCACAATGAGCTTGGTTAATTGGTAAGCTAACTAATGTTAAGATATAAGCATCATGAAATCATTCAAGGAAAAAAAATTACTGCTACTACCAGCAACCAATTTAATTACATTCCTAGTGTTTTCAAAAATATAGATGATTTTAAGGTAACAAATTTTTGAACTTAGTCAATTTTAATATCATTTAATCTGTAAATTTTACGGTGTAATTCTTGATACAAAACTCAAATCAAGAAAAAATAGTTATTTTCAAATCTTGATAAAATCTTGAAACTTTTGAAAATGAAATTTTGTAATTCTTTAGTTTCATTTTGATGTCTGTTTTAATTTGAATTTTGTAGCTATGATTAAAATAACTTACATCATAGAATTAAGAATTAAAACATAGACCTAAAGGTAAGTAATTCATTTGTTATAAATAGAAAATGAAATTTCTTGAAAATATAAGCGTAGTTTAAGAGGAATATTCCCTTTCCTCTCAGAGAAGCGATATTTTGGAGACAAAATGGGAATTTCCAGGGTGGTTTGTAACATACGTTCCAGGCAACTTTAAAAATTGCTCAGTCGAAAACGAAGTGAAATAAGTTTTATGAATTCATTTCATAAAACCTACTTTAACGTCCACTATGTAGCCACAAGTTAAGACTTTGCCAGGGCAACATGAACCCTAATGATAACATTCCTCGACTCAGCACTTTTGATTGCAGTGGTAAAAGAACTAAGCTGTTCTTTTATTATAAATTACACCCTTATGTTCTTCAAAGGTTTCTGTATGCCCGTATTAGCATTTTGTAAGTTTATAAAAACATAAGAAAGAATGTCATAATTTAAGAATGGACATACATAATAAGAACAGGAATACAAATATGCATAAGTGCAGGTTATGTACGAATATTCCCTTATCTCAGCAAAAACCTCTACTGATTCACCTTGCGATGTGTCATCGCGGCCCATCAAGGTGAATCAAAATTAACAATTTAACGAGTCGTCTTGAGGAGTACAGAACTTCGAAACATTTGGTGCCTCTGTCTGCACGTGAGTCCGGAACTCTATTCTAAAGAGTTAGATTTCGCAAATCGGGATAGTCTATTTCTTTAAGTGCTTTGAAACACGCCATGTGGTTTGTAAAGTGTTCTATGACTTCTAAATAGTCAATTGGGCGCAGATTTCGCGGATTTTTCTGCGTATCAAAGAATTTGCTATCGGCATGCAAACGCGACACAGTCTCTACTTGAGAGATTTTAATCGAGAACAAGCAAGCTCGTTCTCTACGGCTAACGGATCATCCCCAACTTGGCACCGATAAAAAGGGCGACAATTACGGACCGTGTGTGCGTGAATTTTCACGAAACAGACTAGAGTCATCTAAACTTGGCGAAATCAAGTGAAGTTTCTAGCCCAACTCAGAGAAATAGACGCCAGGAGGAAAGTCTTCCTTATCATCACCATTCTTCCGAGCTGGTAGCATTAATGCATTTAGTAAGGACCATCTAGGGTAAGGTAAACAAATGTATCGTTCTATAATTGTACTTTTCGAGCAGGCGTGTTAGTTTCCGAAAATCATCACTTTCTAAAATTGTCCTCTTCAGATCCTTGTCTATTCAATAAATTCCTATTCAAATTTAGGATTTTTAGGCCTAACACATTCGTTTCTTTTCATACTTTCAACCCTCATTTCAAAATTATTAGAGTTCAAAATAAAAGTAAAGTGTCAGCTGATAGCACACTGACAAGGAGAGGGAATTCGATCCCATTAATAAAAACAAGTCACCTTTAGGGCTTGTCAGCTTGGTAGCCTCCAACGCGAATCAAAATTAATTATTTAAATTAATATAGTTCGTTCGTAACATTAAACAATTAAATAATTTAAACAATTGAATAACTAAAATAAACAATTAGCTAACTAAATAAATTAAACAATTTAGAAATTGAATAATTAAACAATGTAATAATTTTTACAATTAGACAATGATTCGATTAAATAATTGAATAACTTAAACAATTAGATAATTAAATAGTTTGAACAATTAAGCAACTAGATAATTAAACGATTAAATAATTGAATAACTTAAACAATCACATATTCAAATAATTGGAATAATTAAACAACTAGTTCATTAACCGATTTAATAATTGAATAACTTAAACCATTAGATAATTAAATAGTTTGTACAATTAAACAACTAAATAAGTAACCGATTAAATAATTGAATAACTTAAACAATGAGATAATTAACTAGTTTAAACAATTAAATAATTGAATAATTGATCAATTAAATAATTAAATAATTGAAGAAATCGGACTTCCAGTACGTGTTTCGTAGAGAACGGGCGGTCAGATGGAGTGGTGGTGGAAATTTGAGGATTCAAAAGTTTGTAAAGCGGATACGAATACTAGGGGGTGAGAAAAAGGTATTGGGTGGTGTGATGATATACTGCAAATGAAGGTGTAAAGGTGGAAGAGGTTTTGGAACAGAAAATCGGCTCTGAAAAACAGCACGTGCAGGTTTTGAGGTTAGGGTGTAGCATGGAAACGAGGCTAAACGAACTGAGAAGCGCAAGCGCGAATTGTTGGAAAGTATGACAGTTGGCTAGAGAAGTGGACTAGGCTGCGCTGAGAAGGCTGAGAAAGAAACGAAATGGAGAGGAACGAAAGGAAGAGAGAAGAATCTGCACAGGTATGGATGAAGACAGAGAAGGAAAGAAATAAACTAACAGAACAAGGATACAGGAAATACACTGGAGGCACGACACGCACAGCCGCTACCAAAAACGACGAAGGAGATTCAGGTAGGGAGCATGTACCGGGAGTATAGGAATAAAGGCGCTGGTGATGAACGGTGGAGACAAAAGCGTTTGGCGCGCGTCTCTATCCGAAATGGATCAGAGAAAAGGAGGTGGGAGAGACAGGTTGGAGATGGAACGAAACAGCAGGGGCAATAGAGGTGACTGGTGTGGAGAGTAAGATAGGAAATGAGGGAAGAAAGAAGAGAAGTATGAAGGCAAAGAAATGAAAGAAGAAATGATAACTGCTGAGTGAAGTGATATGGGGTGAATAGCAGAGCAAAAAGAGAAACTGTCGCATTAGTGTCGGATTAAAAGTGTAAAGAGAGCGAATGGGTAGTAAGGAAAGCAAAGGCGAAAAGAGAAAAGTTGTGATGAGAGAAGGGTAGGTTGGCTCGTAAGTTATAAGATCTTCGCCCCTGAGCTGAATTAGGTACTGGAATGGAACTTTTGAAGTTAGAAGGGTGGAGTGATGTGATAAAAGTTGAAGAGTGAGAAGGAAAAAGAACAGGAATAGAAACAAATAAGAGAGGAATGCGTGGGGGTACAGAGGTAAATAAAAGGAGTAGGGAGACAGAAAGGGCGAAGAGTGGTCAGGAAAAATGTATTGTGTTGAGATGCTGTCCCCTCTCATCAATGTAATGTAACTTATGTAGAACAGGATTAGGCTTAAGCTAATGTCTAAAGCTGGGAAAATGGAAGGAGTGGAGGAGTTCGTGTAGGAAACAATGTAGAGACAGTATATGTTTTTGGGTTTAGATAAAAATGTGAAGGGGAAAAGGAATATGGTTGTACCCAATGCAGAGAATGGTTTCTTTTGTTGTTGTATTGCGAAATTTGATCTCTGTTTTTGTTTTGAGAGCTTAGATGCACTTGTGTATTGGAGGACTGTAGGTTAAGAAATGTGGATGTTTTAAAAGCAGGTGTAATTGGCTCAGTTAACACCAAAAAGATAGAGGATAGCGGACATTAAGGAGGGGTGAGGATACTAAGGAAAAGATTGTATGATGGATGATGAGGGGAGAAAGTGTATGAAAACATTGTATGATAGGATGTTGAGGGGAGAAAGTGTATTTTTGCAAAGGCTTAGGCTCCCGTTTCTAGTAGTGGTAGAACAGGTGAACGGAGAGGCGTAGGTTACTTTAGATTTATAAGTATGGATAAGTAGATAGATTGTAAAGTTTTTAGCAGACTCTAAAACCCGTAAAAGGAAGGAGTATAAATAAATACAATACCATTGAAGAAATCAAACAATTAGATAATTAAATAAATTAAATAATTGAATAATTCAATTAATTAAATAATTAGATAATATAAATTAAACAATTAGGTAACTAAGTAATTGAACATTTAATAAATTAGGCAATTAAATAATTAAATAAACTAAACAATTTAATAATTTAAACAACTAGATGACTAACAGGTTAAATAATTGAAAAACTTAAACAAATAGATAATTCAATAGTTTAAACAATTAAACAACTAGATAATTAATCGATTATGTAATTGAATAACTTAAACAATTAGAAAATTAAATAGTTTCAAAAATTAAATAGTTAAATAATTAAATAAATTTAACAATCAAACAATTAAATAATGATTTAATTAAATAATTAAACAAATTAAACAAAATAATACAAAGAATTCAATCATTAAATATATTGACCATTAAATAATTTAAACAATTGAATAATTAAATAAAACGAACAATTTGATAATTAAATAAATTAAACAATTAAATACTTGCAAAATTAAAAAATTAAATAATTTAAACAATTATACAATTATCCGGTTAAATAATTGAATAACTTAAACAATTATAGATAAAATAGTTTGCAATTTAGATTCGTGATTCATTTTTGCGACTGGGTGTCAGCGCCAGAGAGGATTGCCGTCGAGATATGGTCACACAGTAACGCACTGCATTGGCTAGTTCCTGACAAGGCGTTTTCTCTCTCCACCTGGGTGAAGGAGTATTCGTGGTTCAAGGAGGAGCAAAAATATCACTGCAGGGGCTACTGGATCATGACAAGCAACAGCATAAGGCCTGAGTCTAATAAAATAAGAAAATCTTGCTACATTTGCCCGTTAGCTTTTTTCTTCTTTTTAAAAGAAAAGCAAAAAAACAATGAGTTGTAATTCTGATTTCAGTACCCTTATCTCCAACAGACAAACAGCGTCCCACAAGGACCATTCCTGCCAAGATGTTAGCATGGCATAGGTACATCGCTAGTCTAAATGGAGGCTTATGCTCAGGTACGAACCATGGATCATGAGGTTTTAATTATTTCTTTTTTGTCGTTCCAGGATCAGGTCATATAGCTGACGCTCGAGCTGGTCCAAGGATTTTTCGTCGTTGATGATAATTCCATCGTCTGGGGAAATCTCCTTTTTTAGGACGGGCTTCGTTTCAGATCCCATGTGTGGAATTGTCGATAAGACCGAGGACAGGATGGAGAGGTTTAAATGTAGTTGGGATCGTAGATGATTTCGGTAGTTCCTTTCCGAATGATGATGCCTAGCATGGTCCTCTCATTGGTTCGGAGGTTGCATCCAGAGTCCCACTGTACAATCCGAACTCCTTTCAATATTACTGCGTAGATTTGCTGATTGGAGCACACAACAGCGGCTTTTGTTGGTTCTAACAGAGAATAGAGCCAACCGCTGAGCACTTCAATGAGATTCCAATCGATCCGATCCTTGAAAGTGACCTGGATATCACACATCTTGAAGGCAGAAACAAACAGGCTCAGCAAGAGCTCGCTTTCACAGGTCTTGTATCCTGTGTTCTCGTTAACAGGTAAGTTATTTTTACAGATTTAATAAGGCGAGAGTTCCTTGCATGCTTCCATGTCCCGGCGATTCATCAGGATATATGTTCGCTGCGATTCTTCCATAGCTATGTAGGTGAATCTTGGTTGGACGTATGCTCTTCCAGAGCCGTTTCGCAGTACGGACTGGACTACTGGTACATGATGTGTTTGGTTCATCAGGTAGTCAGTTTTTTTTAGTAATAGAATGTCCAGCAGGATCTTAAGAATTCTCTTTTTAAAGATGGTGGTGACGGTAGCTACATTAGCTAGTTCTTCGACATCAACTTGAGGTCCGAACACCGGAAAAATCGTCTTCGGGTGGTGGTCTTGGATGTCTCGATAGACCAGCTCGAGCTGCGGTGAAGTCAATAGGCATTCGTCCCTTTCGGGAAACATGGAGGACGTCCAAGACTTGATCAGATGATCGAAAAACGACTTTTTTCGATTTCCAAATCGGCGGGGGTGGAAAAGTTGCCTTTTCTTATTGCGATTAGGAAGTTCTAATGACATTTTTGAAAAAATTTATATCTTCCGGATCCCCGAGACTTCAAAGTCCAAGAAGTCAAGAAAAAATTAATTTTTCCATTTTGATGTATTTTATGTTTGTTTTATTACACAAAAAGTTGCTAAATTATTATATGCTTAAAAAATTTATCCAGTGGAATTATTTTATAATTACAAATCGACAAAAATATAATAAAATTATTTAAATAGACTACCATAAGTTTGCTAAAACCGATCAGAATATTGAACTTATTACTAATTATCACTTTCTATGACAATAATTAATGATAATACTCGACTTACATTTTTATTTATTTTTAATTGTATAAGGTTAATTTTGGCGCTTTTTAAATAATTATCTTGCGCAATGCGCAGTGAAAAACAAAAGAACATCTTGTGATGTTCCTAATCTTATTGACAGGGACAAACTGATTGTTTTTGCTCATCTGCATATCACTTTAAAAAATTGTCTAAAAACTAATAAAAATACGAGATCATACCTACTATACACAGTAAAAAATTAAAATTCAACGTAAGTATTTAAGAAAATATATATCAAATTGTGTAATTTGAAGAGACCAAACCCTAAATTTCATGATTTAAAATTTATTTAATTGGTTTATAAAATGACTACTAGATGCAATAATCGTAAACCAAGGACGAGAGAGAAGATCACCTGTCCAATTTTTGGTTAGCCTAAAGAAATATCTGGATTTTTACTGCCAACTGTAGCAGATGTAATTAAAAATTATTTATACATTCGAGAGAGTATGAGAGGTAATGAAACATAGTGAACCTAAAATTAAAGACATTACTGAAGATCTTGCCTCGAAAGTAGAGTCTATTTGGAAGAAAGCTTCTATTTAAACAGTATCACATAAGCGAATAGCAGAAAAATTAAGAATAATTCACGGGAAGTACAAAAATGTATTGAAACGTAAATGTGCTAAAACACTTGAACAGTTTTCTATAACAATGTCTTCTGAATTATTTGATATAGCAACGTGTAAGTACTCAGACTTTTCTTTATGCTCCTGTGAAAAAAGTAAAAAGGTTCCAATTGGAGAACGATCTTTTTTTATCGACCAAAAATCAGAAAGAAAAATGATTTTCTGGACTTTCGAAAAAAAATCACAAAGTGATTAATAGAAAGACAGGATCGAAATGAAAAAGATTTAACGCGGTATTGAATAGATTCAGCTTGTACGGAGTTTTCGATTTCTACTTCTGTATCTAGATCCAACACGAAACTTAGTTATAAAGACAGTTTACCAACTGTGATACCAATGATAAACTCCAATTGCAATATTATTCATCCGAGCAATAAACAAATGCGAATAAATCTTCGCAGTGTAGCATTAGAATGTGAGCGTTATGGTGTTTCTAATCGTGGTGCAGCTTCAATCTCAAGCGCTCTGCTAAAGGATCTGGGAATCGTAAGAAAAAAAGATTTGTCAAACATCATTGATAAAAAAAAAAATTGGTAGAGAACGAGAAAAATTAAGAAAAGAATTTGCGACCAAAACTCCTGACATTCTAAAGGATTTATTTTTTGACGGTAGGAAAGATAAAACTAATGTACAGGAACAAGAAGAGGAAAAATATTATTGTAAACAAATTGTCGAAGAGCACATTAATTTGGTAGAAGAGCCTGGTTCCAAATACATAGGACAAGTGAGCGTTAGTACTGGAAAATCTCTTGCTATAAAACAAAGCCTAATACATTTTTTGGCTGAAAAACACATTTCTACAGATAGCCTTGAAATTGTTGGTTGCGATGGCACGAATGTCTACAGGTATTTCTAAAGGAATAATACGATTACTATAGTTATAATTGAACAGACCTTTACAGTGAATCACTTGTATTTTGTATCTCAATGAGCTTCCACTAAGGCATTTGTTCGCAGAAATTGACGGAGTAACAAGTGGGCCTAACTCAATTTCTGGGGAAATTGGAAAAGCAATTCAAAATTGTGCAATTTTGCCTGTAACTTCTTTCTTACCGATTATTGCTGAAAATTTTCCTGATATTGATAGAAAAGTATTAAGTAGTGACCAACAGTATCTCTATGATATTTGCCAGGCGGTATCCGAGGGAGCATGTTCCGCTGATTTAGAGAGGAAGCCAGGTCCTGTTGTTCATTCCCGATGGCTAACTACTGGTTGTAGAATTTTAAGGTTCTACATCTCTTTGCCAAAACCTTCTAAAAATGTTGTAATTCTCGCTACATTTTTAATGAAAGTTTATGCTCCTTCTTGGTTTCAAATAAAAGAAAACCATTCGTGTACAGAAGGTTTAAAGAATCTTTGGAGAATTATACAATATTCGAGGTATCTGGCAGAAGACCAAAGAAAAGTTGTTGATAAAGTACTTCAACATAATGGTTACTTTGCTCATTTTGAGAATGTTCTCTTGGCAATGCTGGCTGATAAGAGGCCTTCTGTAAGAAAACTAGTGTGCGAAAGGATTCTAGAAGCTAGAAATCAGAAACAGCAAAACCAAAACAGACAATTTAAAGTTCCGAGAATAAATTTTAATGCAACGGATTCTACTGATTTGGTTACATGGCCAGTACCAAACATTTATGAGCCACCTGTTACAAGACGCATAGCGACTAATGAAATCAATGAATTCATGAAAGATAGCAAAGATGCAATTGCTTTCATTAAGGTAATCCCATGCCACACTTAAGGTACTGAAAGATGTATCCGTCTTGTAACAGAAGCTTCGAAATCTGTTTACGGCGCAGTGAGAAGAGATGGTAACATCAAAGCAAAGTTGGAATCACGTTCAAAAATTTCAAAATTTGATAATAAAGCGAAATTTAAGGTGTAACTGACCGATCGAATTAATTAATAATCAATAGTTGATTGTTATTTTAAGATATTAAGCGAATATTGTCTTTACGTTATTTTATACCATATATTTTATAAATTGTAATAATAAAATAGTCTTAATGATTCAGTTTTTTTAAAGCATATAATGATTTTAAAAACTTTATGTGTGATGAAATATACATAAAATACATCAAAATACAAAAATTAATTTTTTCTTGGTTTTTTTTATTTTGAAGGCTTCGGGGGACCCGGCAGATATAAATTTTTTTTTAATGTCATTAGAACTTTTTGATCGCAATAAGAAAAGGCAATTTTCCCACCCACTGCCGATTTCGAAATCGAAAAAAGTCGTTTTTCGGCCCACCCTAGTGACCAAGACTTGTCCCTTCTTGGGTCGGCATTCCCAGACGTCTGTACGTCTTAGGTTCTGTCCATTGGTTAACAATATTACGTTCGTCCGTGTATTTGCAAATGGGGTTTTGTATCTCTTGGGATTCCTCCCCACAGGGTTAATCAGGTGAAAGTGGGTCGTTGATATGGGGAATCGTGACGTCGATCATGGAACTAGAAAAACTGTAGGCTGTTTTGGCAGTCTTGTCGGACGTCCCCGATGGCTGAAGTCGCCTAGGTATAATCCCTGGTCTCTCTTTTATGTTATTTGAATTTGCTCTGGCGTCTCGGTACGTTCCCGTCGTCGCAACCGGAGTTGATCGTGCATCTGGAGTTGCGAGTGCTGAAGGGATGGGGAAGAGTGATCTCCTATCAGGTTGCTTTTCAATAATGGGGGATTCGGGTGAATACTCAGCTTCTTCCTGGGGGCCATGAATCGGACAATACTCTTGCTTGCCGGGGTTTGGCCGCTCATCCTGGACTCTGCTTCAGTACGCTCCAAACTGGGAGGCGTTGCCTTGTCTTGGTCTTTGCCTGGAGAACCTTCGCTTTTCCCTGTTAGGTTCCTTTCGTATTTTCCAGAAAGTTCTTGACTCTTACGGAAAACGCATCATCGTTATATTCACCACAGCGATCAAGAGCTTCCAAGTCTTTCAGCTGGGTCTGAGCTTCCAAGTCTACAGGCTGGGTAAGAACGTCGACTATTACTTTCTCAGGGGCCGAGGGTAATTCCTCCTCGCTTAATTCTACCGGATCGAGGGGCAAATTTATCGGCCATCTCGTTTTCGACCATACCTTGGTGGCAGGGTACGTGTTCCCAAATGACCTCCAGAGGTTCAAGGGCTGATTTCATCTTTTCAAATTCCATCCGATTTCTAACGGGTTTGTTGTCCTGGATCTTCGAGTCATTCCCTTCCCACCTGGATATCCAGTCAGCGGCACTGCATACTAGGAATCGAGAGTCGGTCCTTATTCTTAGTTTCTTCACGCCAGCTTCGTGTGCCTTCTGGGCAGCTACCGTTGTTTCTTCGATTTCGGCCACTTTATTAATTTGTCGTCCTCGAGAAGCCTGGGACACATTCAGAGGGTGATTTGGTCAAAACTACACTTCTATACCAGCTCTTGACTTGCCACGTTCATTCTAGCTACATGCACCATCCACGTACACATCTACATAATCGTCTTATAACAAGGGAAACTAAGGGCTAGGGTTCAAAACACTAGGAGACGTGCTTTTTGGGGTGGGATCATTCCTTTTAGGCACTGAGACAGGGTCTGAACTTGGGAGTACACTGTCTTTACTGTCCTGTTGACTGAAATTCACTGTTCACTTCACTAAACTTGGGAGTACACTTCGGGATTTCCGGAATATGGGGGAATACTCACTGACTTCACTGTCCGATGACGGTTCAATAGGGGATTCGTGGCCTTGAACAGAAGCTTTACTGGGTTGTCTATCTCTGGAAAGTCTTTTACCAATACAGCGTTCGTTGGGAACTGGAATTTTTGTTCCAGTTGGAGGGATGTAAAAATCCTCAGCGTCTTTCTGCTCCAGAATACTTTTCTTCCCAGTCCTTGATTTGGGTATTGTCCCAGTATTTTCAGGAGGCGGTCAGGAAGTTGAAGGAAACGATTTTGTCGATTCGCGGATGGTTGGCCTCTCGACAGATGAATTCTCCGGCGGAGCAGTAGCTACGGGGGCCTTGCGACCGAATATGGAAGCGTTTCTCAAAATCGTGAGTGTTGGGACCCTTTGACTTGCAGTGGAGCTTTTCTCCGCTTGTTGACATTCCTCAGGTTGAGTGAAATGTGCGGTCGTACTCTGGGATTTCGGAACATTTGTTGAAGTGGATTCCTCTGGTTTTCTTCTGGATTCTGTTTGGTTGTCCTTTCCTCCGTTGCTCCTTGTCTTTGTTGTTTTGGAGAGCGTTATGGGTAAGGCCTTATAGGTTTCTTGCTCTTCATGGATCACCAAGATTTTCGAGGTTGCCTATTCTGGTTAGCTCTTTACTCCGGATCCACGTCGAGATCGTTGGATTCACTACTGGATTTAAGACTTTCGCAGGATTCGTCTGAGTCGTAGGCGTCACAGGGTTCTGAGAACTCTGATGACTCGGTCGTGACACCAGGATTTTTAGACAAAACCTCAACACTCCTTTTCAGCTTGCCTTGTTTATATTCAAACTTATATTGATAATCCTGAAGTCTCAGTCTCCATCGTAGTAGCCTTGCACCGGGATTTTCGATGTAGGTCATCCAATAGACGGGTTCGAAATCGTACGCTAGTGTAAACTCTCTTTCCTAGAGTAGTAGGCGATGGGCATGTCAATCCCTTCTTTTTCGTGAGATAGTATCGACACAGTTCGCAGTTTATACCGATAGTTCGAGTGAAATTCGATCTGATGGAAGCCGCTCGCCAAATTAAAAACCGTGAAGTACCTAGCCGTCCCCGATCTGACAAAAATCTCGTTGATGTGTAGGACAATCCTCCATTTTTTCTGACCAAAAGAGTCCACTTTGTTTGGGACAATCAATAGCGGAGAGTTTTACGGAAATTTAAAGTCGCAAATGATTCCACTATTGAGTGGTTTCTCTATCGACGTGTTCCAGGACTTCATGTGGACATCGATATTGTCTCTTGTGTCACTGATAGTCAGTATCGTGTGTTAAACCAGGTGGGTGCAGGTCAACTTCTCGCCGTTTAAATGGACTTCACTATCGGTGAAGTCTTTCACCCATCCGATACGAGATCCTTTTCGTCGGGGGTTAAATGGGACACGTGTAAGCTTCGTTTTACCCTCTTCACGCATTCTGGATAGCAGTTTCTAGTTCTTCCTGGGGATTTCCTGCTTCGGAATCCGTGGAATCTTTGTCGGAAAACTTGCAGAACTCAAAAATGATGAGCTCCTGGGGTGAAAGCTCCAGATCGATGTCATCTTTCGTTGAATTTATGACGAGGACGTGGTACACGCCGTTCCTGTTGGAGACTGTAGCCTCTCCTAGGTACAGTGTCTCGGGGGTATCCACCCTAGGCAGATAGCCTTGTGAGAGTTCAGTGTCCGTAAGTGTCGAGGGGAATGGGTTGCTTAGTTCTAGCCTTGATGGTGAGAATCCTGTGAAAAGGTTTGACGTCGGGTCGAAGTTTCACTTTAGTGACACGTGATTCTTTATCCACAAAAGAGATTGGGGTGATAGGATTCGAGACTAAAACCAACGCATTATGCCAGAATGAAATCTAAGTCTGTTCTTGCCTTAGATAAGATCGGCCCAGAATCCCGTCGGTCGAGATTGGAAACCTAACTACGTGGAATTCGACTGGGGTTTTTAAAATTGATAGCTCGATAGTGCCGATAGTTTTAACAGGATGTTTTGTGATTCCTGTTATAAGCATGGAGTTTTTAACTTCAAGTATTAGTTTCGGCAGAAGGGCGCATAACTTGATTAAGTTTGTATCCGATCCGGGATTCACGAGGAAACTTGATCTTGGGTTTTAGAACTCGGGGACAACTTCTTCGACTACTGGTGAATCTTCTGTCTTGGTTCCTGCTCGAAGGACTCGACGGAGTTCTCCGAGAAATGCACCTTTTTGGGACGCTCTTGAGGATTCGGACTCGCCGTTGCATCGTAGCGACGAATCTAGGAGGAGTTTAAACTCTCGGAGGGTCCTGGTGACGTTGATCTCGACGGGATGGCGTTTCCTAGGCGCTGCCCGCTCCACTGTGTATTATTTTGCCCTTGTGGGTTTCGAGGCAATTGTGGATTTAGGGATTTAGGGGAGGTGCCATAACATAATGGTGGATAGAGAGCAAATGAGTAGTTTACTAGGAATTTTAATTGAAGGAGATTAGGTTGATAAACGGAAGGAAACTGTTATGTAGAGAGTTGTTGTTGTAGTTGCTGCTGCTGCAACTGATATATTCAGTATTCGTAGAGGAGATTGGGCAACATTGCGGAATTTACGGCCGCAGAGGCTTCTGCAGTTTTCTTTCCTTCCCTATTGTCGGACCTATCCATTTGCTTACTATAGGGGCTCGGGGAAGGCTGATGCTCCGGAATCCTTTCGTTTGGTCGCGAGATATGGTATGAAGAGGAGGTGACCCTAACCTTTTCTAATTGCCTCTGCCTTTCCTCAGTGTGCAGAGCGTGTTCTAAGGCGTTATTAAGGTCCGTCGGATTTCTGATGTCCACAAAGGTAGACGCCTCATCCTGCAGACCTTTTATGAAGGTATCTGGAGCATAATCTACAATTGGCTTCATAATAAACGTGCTTTCTTTAATTTCATGTGGGGTGCCCTCATTGTAGCTTCTAGTGTATTTTTTCTTCAATTGAGTGCCTGGTTCCACTGAGCAGGCCATGTACTCGATCGTAGTAGCCGCTAACAGTTTCTGTCTGTTGTATTCTAAGATTAACGATGACCTCGAACTACCATTGGTATTTTGTTGAAGGGACAAACCGTTTCTTATGTTGCGCTATCACTTCGTTGATCGTGTTGCTGACACTTTCGCGAGATAGTCCCTTTAGTTTGCCTCAAACTATTTTTAAGAAACCGAACTCCTTTGCCTCAGTTATATACACAGCTCTGTTCGCAACGTCCTGTAGGAATTATTTTAACGGCAGGTTCCTACCAGTGTTGGGTAGTATCTAGGTACAAGGATCTAAGTTACTTAAAAAGACAAGTTACTTGTATCTTTTGCAGTAACTTAGTTACTTTTTAAAAAAAGTAACTGTAACTTACCTTGGTTACTATTTTTGCAGTAACTTGTAACTTTAATTTTATAGTTACTTTTGAGTTACTTTGTATTTTTTGTACAATTTCCTTTCAATAACAAATATCAATTTTTGTAATTTTATTTCAAATTAGTATATTGTTGTTTACTTGCCAAGATGTACCACTTTCTCTAATATCTGTAACTGTATCTAGATACTTTTTTAAAAAAGGAACTGTATCTGTAACTAGAGACTTTTTTTAAAAAAGAACTGTAACTGTATCTAGATACTTTTAATAGAGTAACTTACCCAACACTGGTTCCTACCGTCAAACTAAGGAATGTGATACGTGCTTTGTTGGAGAATCATGCACTCCATTACGGATGCCATTGGGAAACTGGCATCCACATTCATCTTTTGGTTTGGACCGTTTATGTTAGGGTTAGTTCCTCCAGTGAGGGTATTGCCAATGTTGGATAAATTGGCTGCGCCAGGGTTGGGGTTTTGATCAGGCATTCTGGATCTGAGCCAGGATCCTGTGAACTCTATTTGAAATGACAGTCTCCTAACTGCTCTTTATACTCGACCTATTTCCTACGCCCTAGCGTTGAACTTTACAGCACATTTCAAAATTACCTTAAGCTTACTTTGATCTAGAATATAGTTACACGATTCAATATCTGGATTCTTATTTCCAATTCTTATGGGACTTCATGAATTTTAATCCGGGTGGTCACTCAATAAAAACAATCGAGGAGTTTCTCGGGCACATTCACGCGCAGGGCCTGGCTTTGACCATGAAGGAATTCAAAGGTTCTATTCTTCTGTTCTGCTCACCCTAATCTTTGTAATTTTCCGGTATATAACTTTAAAGGGACATAGGGCGAAAAGGGATTCGTGCACTCGACGGATTTGTTTTCAGTACTGATTTAAATTCTCCTCTCTTTTCGTCCTATGGAAAAAAGAATAGTATTTCAGACACTCCACGTGAAACAACAGAGTCATTGACTCAACGCTTTATCCACAGAGTGGGAGAATCGTTAAAATTCAGATGGAACTAAATTCTATCAGAATTTTGCTACATTATACTTTTTTGGTCGGTATTTGTAGCCTCAAAGGAACTCGTTGTTTTTACTGTTCCACGTCTATTTCAGAATCGGAATCTGGACCAACAAGGACAGTCTTGGCGTCCGAGAAGGATGTTTTTCACAGCTTTAGGGGCGTGTGATACGTTATAATGTCACGAATTACCGACGGGGTATAAAAAATAATCAGCAATCCTTTTCTTAAACAAACAAAGGTATGAAGTTGACACTTGCAAGAATGATAGAGAATATGATAGGGCGCATCTGTTATGTGTGATTTTTTCAAAATTTTGAAAAAAAATTATTTTGAAAAAAATTTTTTTCAAAATTTTGAAGAAATGACACATAACAGATGTGGCCATTCATATTTCCTACCTTTCTCCAAAGTTTCAATTTTACATCTTTGTTTAAAAATGGGTTCGCCGAATATTTTTTATACCCCGTCGGTAATTCGTGACATCATAACTTAAGGCTAAATCAGACAGAGTGCAAAAAATGCATCCCAAAGGCGCACCTACATCTAAAAAAATTCTTCATGAATTGAATAGAAACATCTACCCCGCAGGTGAACTGCCTACAGTAGTGTCTGGCATTCATAACTTTTCCACTTCTTTTAATGTGACAAAAGGATTAAGTGCAAAAGATAATTATTCTCTTTACTTACTTTTTTTTTCAAATCCTGGGACTTCTGGAAATGTAGTTCATTTTGGAATTTCGGAATTTAGAATAAAATCTTTTTAGTCCTCAAGGCCAGCTCGTTTAGTTTTTTAACCCGAGGTTGCGGATGCAGAGTAAGCGATTCCTCGTAAATGCTCGGGTTGCGAGTGAGGCAAGGCGATAAGGATTGCCGTGCACGGTTTAAGATTCTTCATGAAATATAATTTCGAAACCTAAAAACATTGCCTTGCGTCGCTCGTAACATTATAAAACATGAAATTATGTTTTACGTATTAAAAACAAGTTGTAAATTTTTAAATTTTGCATATGGAAAGTGATCTCTATAAACGGCTGAGATAGTTTTTATAAAAAGCGAAGGAAAGAATTACTTGTATAAAATTACCGACTTAGAAAAGAAGGATGCCCAAAATGGCCCCCGGATGTCGCAAAGTAAAACTTATACGAATCGATTCAGCTCATCAAGACGATAAAAAAAGCCTATAAGACCTATTGAAATGTGTGTAAATCCGCTCTTCATTTGTGTGTATGTATGTACGTATGGGCGCTGCTAGCGCCGTCTTTGTTTGCTCTGCGACGCCGCCGGTTCATTACGACTCGCCCGCTCTAGTCGCGCGGACGTGTTTTCCGCACACGCAGTTTTTCTTAGCAGTAGTTTAGCAATTAGTAATAAATACTTTTATAGAAAGTGTCTCTGCCTTATTATCACATCCTAACAGGTTATGGTAAAGGCACGCTTCCATCTGCGCCGCGTTTTTTTTTTTTCCGGTGAAAAATAAGTGATAGAAAGTTCGTTGCAGTCAAGTTTGTTCGTCTGAAAGATGGCGGACAACAGTGCAGCTGCCGAATGCAGTGGCACTCCTCCAAAGCAGAGTAAGTATCACCGTACTTTACACGCGATCGGGAGTGATTTCTTTACTCGGGAGTGCCGGAAAATTTCGCGACAAAATTGTTTATATTCGTTCTTCCTCGCACGAATGAAATTCATGGAGAGAGCAGCATAAAAATCGTGGCTTTAGTGTAACAGGCCGATAAAATCGGAAAACACAAAAGCCGGCAGATGGCCGCATGCATGTCGGCGCGTGTGGAGACTTGTTGCGTTGGATGACGTAACACACACGCGACCGAGGAGCAAGGCATTATGGCCGCTCATTTGCAGATTCGCGCAACAAAAGGTTGCGTCACGTGACGCAATACATGCGCGAAAAAGAAGGCTGGTTTCCGGATGTCGTGAGGAGGGAGGGGCTGCACGCGCAGTCCCTCATCGCGTCTTTCGCGCGCGAAAGCCAAGTGGGGGTATCGCGCGGCAGAGGAGAAGCGCGGAGCGCGTCGGTGGGGGGGCTGGCGCCGAGACGAGTTTTGCAGATATTAATGCGCAGGCATTTATGCAGTCGTTCATGTATATTTGTAATTAGAATTATACAAAAATACATGATTAAACTAAAAATAATTAAAAATTTTTTTTTCTCTAAATTCAAATAAAATAAATTGCAGATTTTCTTGATGAAATCAAGACGCAGTTACAGACAAAGTACAGACTGTCTGATCTCCATAAGGGCGAGGCAGTCTAT
>JBAGKK010223474.1:0-21841 GCA_037177015.1 Euceroptres primus | reverse complement strand
CACATGATGCACTCTCACTTGGACTTCTTCCCAGAAAATATGGGAGCAGTTAGTGATGAACATGGTAAAAGATTTCATCAAGATTTCGCTACAATCAAGAAGAGGTACAAAAGTAAGTGAAGTGTGAACGCTTTAGCAGACTACTGTTGGAATCTCATGAGTGATGAAACAAATGCTCAACATCGTCGAGCATGCAAGAGGCAAAGTTTCTGATCACAAGCAGAAATTTATCTTCATTTTCCAACCAAAGCTAACAACATAAGGAATAGATAGTTTGAAGACGCAGAACAATAATTTGCTTCAAGTACGTGTAAGCCGTCAAATTGGCAATTCCGTAGAAAGAGACAACTTCTCTGCCATGTATCTTTCGAACGGTGACAGCCGGAATCCTAATTTTTTAAAAAATTTCTTCGGCATTGACAATCGAAAAGGATGACACCTGGAACAGTAGGAAAAAAAATATTAGCTAGATATGCAGTTTTTTGTAAAACCACTTTTTTCGTGTTTTTCATCAGTTTTTCTAGATTATCTCAGCAACCGTATAAGATGTCACAGAAAAAACCCCATTGTTGGATTTGGCATTCAAAAATGCATCGAAATCATATATTGATTTTCGTTGAAAAAATTTTTTACAACATTTTATCTCCTGATTTGTAATTAAAAAAAAATTGATCCAAAAAATCTCGAAAACCTGACGTGCTGCAGACAAATGGAGGCTAGATTCGGATTCAGCACAAAAAACTACTCTGAAAATGACATATCTTATTCCACGAACACATAGGTCACATTTTGTTGACCAGTGTTATAAAAAGAATTTTGATCAAAAGGTCGATATAGAAGATATCTGTATAAATTGACTCTCCTTGGATGAAATAAAATTTGTATTAATAGCCGCAAAAGGCCAAAAACAATTAAAATTTATATAAATATTATAAAGTTACTGTCTTTAGTACATAATCAATTATCTTCACTAAGGTATCACAGCCTTTTAAGGTATTCCTGGTTTAAAAGTGGGTACGTTACAGAAAAACCAGGAGAATTTGAGAATCCAGTAGACTTTCCTTTCAAAACATTTTCCAACACATTATCTGAAATTCCAAGATGTCAGAATGTAGCCATCCGTGATGCAAAAAATCTTCGTGTTTTAAACCTTTCTTCGAAGAACATCACTACTGCACCACGTTCGATGAATAAACAAGTCTAATTATGATTGTTGGTCTCATAAATTTTATTTTATAATTGCCTTCAGAATATTGTTTTCAGATTTTTTCGACCTGAATTTACACTCATTTGGTAATTTTTTAATATAATCATAAGTTATTTTAGGATAGTTATCCCCAAAATAATTTTGACTATATTGAGAAATTCAAATTTTTTTACGTCTTATTATGAGAAAATTTTTCGTTTCGATTTCGTTTGCGAAAATTACTTTAGTTCTCAAAAACAAAATAAAATTTCCTTAAAGGCGGTTACTCGCTATAAAGTAATTTCTCGGCAAAATGCAAAAACACGTGAACTTTATTTTATTACTGCGTGTAACATAGAATTTTTTCAGATTTGTCAGCTTCAGTTTACACCTTTTTGGTAATTTTCTTGTATACTCGTAACTTCTTTTGGGATAGTTTACCCCCATAAAAATTGTTGACTAAATTGAGAAATTTTCATTTTTCAACCCTCTTTGTGAAGAAATTTTTCTGCTCGGTTTTGTACGTGAAACTTACTTTATTTTGCAGAAATATAATAAAATGCACTTAAGGGTAACTGCCCCTTATAAATTAATTTCTCGTAAAAATGCAAAAATACGTAAACTTTATTTTATTGTGGCATGCAACATATATTCTTTCCAGATTTTTCGGGTTGAAATCATGCCTGTTTGGCAATTTTTGTGTAATCAAAAATAATTTTTGGGTAGTTCACCCCCCTAAAAAATTTTCGACAAATTTTAGAAAATCACATTTTTTATCTCTCTCATTGTGAGGAAATTTTTCCAGTTGGTTTCATTGTGAAAGATACCGCTGCTATATGTGAAACAATTAAATGGGTATTTAGTACCACACTTTTCAAGGGTGGTTTTTACCCCTTAAAATCCATTTTGGGCACGTAAGGATGAATAAGGGTCGCTTAGTTTTTCGAGTACTTCAACATATGTGAGAACAAAGAAAATCGGAGGGGGACACCTACCTAGGTTTCCTTGTAAGTGGCTGCGAAATTTGCATTAAATAGAACAGAATTTATGAAGCTTGCAAGTGATGCTAAGTTTTCATCTATAGCGAAAGGCACGAATGTCACTGATAGAAGTAAAGGAGATCTTATAGGTAAATTCTTAGAAATCCTATAGGTGAATTAGGTCAAATCGATTTTTAATTTATATGCGCAAATCTCTGGAACCTTTAACTTTTATAGTTCTCATATTTAGAATAAAATGTTTGAGTTACATGGCTTTAATTAAGTGGGTTGTACCATATCTCTTGTCAAAAAAATAGGAATTTTTTTATATGTCATTTTTCGATAGCAAACATCTGTAGAAAGAATGCCCATCAGCTTGCAAAACGAATTTCAATTTCTTTGATGTGATACAGCGCTCCGAAGTAGCACCGACCAGATGGTACGTGCTGCGCGCCAAGCATATGACTTACTCGGAGCAGCTCGTTCAAACGGCGTAGATTGTTTGCATACATTGTCGAAGGTCGAGAGTATAGACAAACAGTGTCTTTTTTCATTGTGTGAGTAACAGTATACGTTCAGAGGTCAATAATATTTCGTATTTTGATGCGAAAACAACTTCTTGGATTCGCATTTCGAAGCAAAATGTAAAAAATGTAATTTTTCACATTTTTAGACAAATTACAGCCATTTTTTTAATTTTTAAGAAATATAATTTTTCTGGGTACCGGCAATAGCGATACTCATCAAAATTAAGAATCTTTTGGAATTTTCTGTTTGAGCTGTTCCAGTGGACTTAAATCATCAACGCCAGCGACATCAACTTTTCTTTATGCTATTTTTTACTCTGCTTAAAAATTATTAACAAATTATATTTTGTTTTAAAAATTTGTTGTATTCTTTTGAAATAGTATTTTAGTAAATAAAAAGATATTTTGCATTAAATAAAATACTTTTTAAACAAATAAATAAAGAAAACTAGTGAATTTTTTGTCTCGAGACATGGTACTACCCCCTTGAGGCCAAATATGAATATTTTGTATTCAGCGTGTCCAAAACTAATAAATTTAGACAACTTATTTAATCTCTATTTTCAACATGAATTTTTTAAAAGTTGGATGCCGTTAAAAAGTAACCTTTCACAATTACGTTCTTCTAGCCTAAAATATGTATTCTATATAAACACCAGCATAACAGAAATCTGGAGAAATTCTCACAATCAAACAAAAGTTTAGAAAATATTTCTAAAAGTAGAAATGAGCAGTTCGTTTATTAAGAAACGAGATATATCATTTTGAAATACGTTACTAAAATACTTGCCATGACCGCTAAAATGAACATTTTTTAAAATTTCTTAAAAGTACCAAAGGTTAGACGTTTTTAACTTTTTAGAATATTAAAACTAAAGCCATACTAAGAATATAGTCCAATGTAATTCGATGTGCTGAAGTTCTGGTTTAACTAGTAACGGTAGATAATTCCAAAATTTGATGGGAATAAAAAACACTGTCACGACCAAAAGGCTCAGCATAGCATAAAAACATATTAAATAACTTTTTAATTTTTAGCATATTTTCAATGTAACATTTCGCACCGATATATGCCTGGTACGCTTTCCAATTTATGATAATTATTTTTTCAAATGGAAACTTTAGTCACGACCGCCTTGCTCACAACCGAAAAAATTTATTCTACCTTGAGATCTCAAGTTGGGTATTTATTACAATATGTCAATAAAAATCAGCAGTTTTGTATTTTAGAATAAACATTAACCTCATTGGAAGATATGCTGCTTATAAAGGTAAAGGTAAACTTGCCCCTTAAAGAATATAAACCTTTAAAAACATCATAAAAATACTAAAACTGTTTTCATTTTGTTGATTAAAATAATTTCAATAGTTATTCTAAGTCTTTTTAATGGATAACCTTATCATGTCTAAAACTAATTAATATCACCTAGTACCTTAAAAGATTAATTGTACACCGATAGAATGTGAATAATAATAGTTCCTGAGTCTCATAGAAAAATTCATTTTGATTTGCTGAAATATTTAATTTGTTAAATCTCCAAACCTAAAAGTAAAAGGTTCCAGAGATTTGCCCATATGCAGTATCGTATACATATTGTATGTTCTGATATTATATAAACGATTTTTAGGTGTTATTATGGAAGTCACCGATGATAATTGTTACAAAATTGGTACCAAGAGTGGAATAATAGCGCAATTGTACAGCAGGAATCAAATAGCACCAAACAGTAGTTTGTTCTTAAACATTGATGAAGTACCCGATGCAACGATTTCCCTACGATTTGCAAATAATAAGGCTTCTTTACATGAAGGACAGGGCTACGTTAGATGTGCTTGTACGACAAAATGCGTGAACAAGGAATGCGAAGGCCGAAAAAAACTTTTTTGCGCAATTCGAGATGCCATAATACAATGCCTTGTATAAATAAATGAATTGACTGACAGTTCACTATTGTGTGTAGTATTAAAGAATAAACATACTGGCAGAAAAGAACCTTATTTAATAGCACACAACTATATTAACCTCTGTATTTGATTAACATCGTTCAGATTAGACTCTGCACAAAACGGTTTATACACATCGCGATGTGTAAAAAACGTTTTGCACTAAGCCCGGTATTTCGAGCATTGTAGAAAACGACCTGCGAACACTGGGATGTGTACAAAAATCGCTGTGCACTTCCTGATGTGAACAATTTCGAGCTTGGTATGTAACATATGCAAGCCATTACGTGTCCACCCTGTATGAAGTTTGTCGCGCCATGCGAGCGCGAAGCGGGTGGCGATGCTGGCCGCTGCGGTGATGCGCGCGAAGTTATCTGAGCGCGATCCTCAGCTGGTTTCGTGGATAACGGTGGTTCACTGGTGGTGGTGTAGCCGGGTCCCGGCTTGCGGGGAAGAGGGGAGAACGACGGCGTGAGCAGCGCGGCTATGCGTTGACGTTGCTGTTCTCGCAGCTTCCTACTGATTTCTGGCACCATAGCTGCAACCTGAGGAGAGCCATGATGGGTTGAGAAATAAGTCGATTCGAAGATTCTACGGAGAGTTTGGAAGCAGAAGGTTCCCGAAGGTCCTTCTGGAAAATAGGAAGGTAGAAGGTCCCCGAGGGTCCTTCTGGAAAGTTGGGAAATTATAAGGTTCTCGAACGTCATTCTGGAGAGGTTGGAAGATGAAAGGTTCCCAAAGGTCCGTCTGGAAGGTTGGGAATGTAGAAGGTTCCCTAAGGTCCTTCTGGAGAGTTTGGAAGTAGAGGGTTCCTAAAGGTCCTTCTGGAAAATAGGGAGGTAGAAGGTTCTCGAGGGTCCTTTTGGAAAGTTGGGAAGTTAGAAGGTTCCCGAAGGTCCTTCTGGAGAGTTGGTAAGATAGAAGGTTCTTGAGGGTCCTTCTGGAGAGTTGGGAAGTTAGAAGATTTCCGAAGGTCCTTCTGGAAAGTTTGGAAGTTAGAAGGTTTCCGGAAGTCCTACTGGAAAAGTTGAGGTGAAGAGAATAACCGAGGAATCTTCTAAACAAAGACACTCTAACCCATGGTAGAAGTTGGAGTGAGAACTCGTAGGTTGGTTTGCAAGCAAAACTTTATTATTTTCGTAGTCGGAGTCTAGGCGAGCTAGTTGTCGAAGACGAACTGTCCTCTGGTGCAAGGAGCTCATCCTTTTATTATTCTCTCTATTTCCACTGCTGGGTCGTGGAGGGGGTTGTTTCCCTCCAGTTTTCCCTATGACGCTGGGATTTGCCAGAAGCTTCTAGAAGGTTTTTTTTATCATAGAAAAAACTTGGGCTAGGATTGACCTTGCAGTGGTACTATGACCTTGAGAGCGAGGGAGAGAAACTGGAGCGCGTGTGAGTGAGAGGCCGAGAGAGAGACCGGTTGGCGATTCTCGCTGTAATACCACATCTGCAAGCACTTAGTCTCTTCAGTTTAACTGGCCTTGGCAGGATGCAAGTATTAACTTACTTTTTGCACCAAACTAAAAACTGCGATCAAAACGTCGTCGAAGAAAGCGAGAGTATTTTTAAAGGCTGTCGCTCGTATTGCAATGCGTATAACAAGTCGTTCGAAAATTTATGCCTTGTTCAAAAGTCGAGCACTGTTAAGGAAAATTTCATGTGAATAAAAAAAGTGTTGACTTTATAATAATAAAACATTTTACACAAAAAATAAATGTATTACGTACCAAATTGAAGACCAAACATTTCTTTAAACAATGCCAGTAATGTAACAAATATTATGCCTGATATTTATTCGTAATTAATCTTTTTCTGCATCATTGCTCTTTTATCCAGATGAGGATTTGGGACCACGATCCGGATAGTAGTGTTTTATAGCACTCACAGCGTTAATTGATCGATATTTTGCTTGATCTCATCGAATAGCATTTCAGCACTGTTACTTTCAAATGTTTTTGTCTTTATAAAAGTAATATTTTCTTAATATATTGTAAAAAATACACCAGCTATTACCTCTATCGTCATTTCTATTAAATGATGACAGGCACTTCTGACAGTTTCAAATGCTGAACAAATCTGTAAAATTAGCTAGTTCTCTTATGTTAGAAAAATCAGCGGATCATTTGAAAAACTTTTGAGTGTTTTGCTCATAAATTATCCAGATCAGGAAAAATGACACTACCAATAAAAACATCTTAATTACGTTATTTGTGGTAATTAAACCTCTATTTCTATGGAAAGTTTTAAAGCCAAATGATCCGCGAATACAAAGAACAAACAAAACAGATGTAAAAGAATCCTTCGGCAGTAAAAATAACAAAATTATGAGACGTAAAAAGTTACGTCGTCATGTCGAAAACATATTTTTTAATTTTTTAATTTAAGGATATACTTTGAACGACTTTCAAAAAGGCCGACTGGTTGCAAAATTTTTGTAAATCCAAACCCCCAACTTTTTCGGCCCTGAAAAATATGTATATTTAATTTTAATGTTTATTGAGATGAAGTTTAATTATACTCACGGGTACGGTCGTGATCCCGCAGTCAATAGAATTTCGTAAATTTTTTACGGGACAAAGTTTCGACAGAAAGTATTCCATATGTTTTAAAGGAGCAGATAACAATTCAGAGAGAGAGAGAGAGAGAGAGAGAGAGAGAGAGAGAGAGAGAGAGAGAGAGATGGTCGATAGGAGAAGCCGCACTTGACAGAAATATATTTTCTGCACAACACAGGTCACAGGTCTGTAGAGATTGCTATACTTGGAATTTCAAAAATAATCGGTCAAGATTTTGACTCCGTAAAGTTCACACGCAAGAATAAAGTATTTCCTCTTTCTGCTGCCAACTTCAGCATTAGGATTAATGACGTTGAGATTTCTATCGATCCCCTCTTATTATTTCAAAAAATTTTAAAAATGATGAATGAAAATGATTAAAATGATGAATTTGTAATTACAAATTGTCTTCGGGCATCTGATTCATCTGAGTTTGGCACGATCTACAAATGAATTTTCCGATGAAATTCGCAAATTAGGCATTCTAATTTGCAGTCACATTAGCGACATTCTTGTAAATACAGCTGTGCCCTTTTTTATATAAAGGATTGCAACAGCAGTTAGCTTTCAGCATTTCGAATTACACGTCAATGACTTACACTGTCATTTATTTACATCACGAAATGCGCGATATTTAATTTTATAATAGAGCACGGCACTTTTCTTCGAGCTTTACAGGAGACTAATGACCGAATAAACGCCTACTATAAGAAAGAAAGACCCGAACACTGCCGGTTCAGACGTGTTGCAGCGCGCTCACCGAGCCCACGGCATGCGCTACACGGACGACGCGCGCTGCGTGCCAAGCGAAAAAAAGCAATAACTTGTGACTAGATAAAAATTTTCATGTTTTTATTTTTTCATGTAATGTGTTATGAAATAAAGATTGATTTTTGATGATAAAGAAAAAAATAAATACAGAAATTATATTTATTTTCATTTGTTTAAATAAATTATTTATATTTTCAACAAATTCGGTTATTGTAAAAACAAAAAATGTCTATCGAAAGAATGTCTAGTTTACAATTATCATTTTAAAAATTAGCAAAATACTTGCAAAGAATCGACAGCAAATAAATAATGACCAAATTCATGCAGAAAAATGTTATTAACAATAACTTTTGTAAAACTTTAATTTTCGCCAAACCGCTCAAATTGTATTTTTCATTTATCCTCGCGAACCGAATAAAGTAATTTTTGCGGAAAAAGCTCGAACATCGAAAAATAGGTGGCTCACTTGGCCAATTTTGACACATAAAAAGTGAGTTTTTTCAGGTTGCCATAACTTGAAAGTTATTAGAGCATGGGCATCGTTTTAAATATTTATTTATTTTTTATGTTTTAAAAAAAAAACAATTTTCACCTACAATGCATAATAAAAGAGACCATTTTGGCGATGAATTGAGTAAAATAGAGAAACTTCCCAAAAAACTCAAGTTTTACACTTATATTCAGCATTTTTAATGTGTTCAAGATATCGCATTGTAACGTCCTACCTACTGAGGCTGATATCTAATTAATCGAAGTTGATCCCAGAATTAACGATCCCTAAATCTTCCTCGATTTAGGTTAGCCTAATGAGAAAACTAGTCCTGGGACGAGTACAAGACAAATGAATATGAAATAAGAGATACCATTGATGATTAATTTATTAATTAAAGTTACACTAGTTTAAAAAATGAGATCGGATTTATGATGAGGCTCGATTGACTTGAGGCAGGGATACCAGATATTCCGGTCTTCCTTCTTACTCCAACCAGAAGATGTCTAAATAATCATTCCGACTGTGGTAGGTGGTGTTGGAGGCTCTTCAATAATGCTGTTGACGAGGAAAATCTGAAACCATAATCCCTAGCTTGTTGATTGATTTTCCTAAATCTATCAAATACCAGACTTTAATACCAAGAAATGTATCGATCGATACTGGTGGTGGATGATTGTCCAGTTTCTGTAACGTACTCTCTGGTACTAGTGGTGGATGTTTGTTCAGTTACTATAGCGCACACTCTGCTGCTGATGGTGGATGTTTGTCCAGTTGATTTAGAACACACACACTCTTTCTTTTTCACACACTCTACCAATCAGTTTTGACTAATTGATTACACAATTGCAAGTTGTGATTAGCTTTACTGCACAATCAGTCGGCGGAGACTTCTAAGAGAGTTACAGTACTACACGGTAGCTTACAATACTTCGGCAATGGTTCGTTTGACAGAGTTTTTCCGACGTGTTCAAAGACTAGAAAGAGACTGGATTCCAACTGATTCGTTCCAACGAGTGACTCGACGCACTTGGTGAGTTCTAGTGTTTGAACTGACTTTTTGGGTCCTGGACCTGCTTTTTATATCCTAAACATGGTAGCTGCTTTGCCTATTGCCTGCACATAGATTCTTATCATTTCGCCTACCAGCACACTGCACTCTATTTTTAGTTTTACCTGCTGCTAAATCATCGGTTAATCGTCCTTAGGATATGAGGGCACGTCAGTGATTGATTTGAGGGTGGAAAGACCGCTACTTGTGTGCAACTTCTCAGATGTTGCCGATCGCGTGCCATGCAGCAGGTGTCGATTCACAGTCACAACAATTAAAAATACAATTGAGTAATACAAATGTGTGAGAAATGGAGTACAGATCATGTACGTTGATTAATAATAATATTGACAATTATGATAATACCATATAACCGCAACATGTGATACATAGGGGATAGAGAATGCATAATAATAATAATAATATTAGTGATCATAATAATAATAATATTAGTGATAATAATAATAATAATAATAATCTTTTATTTAAAACAATGTAGATATTTTCTTTACAATTGCGGTTAAAGGAAATCTCACTGATTGTTTGAATAAAACAGATTATTTCAAGAAAATGCACTCCCTTTTATTGGATTCTGATACTTATAAAAAACTAAATAATAATCCTCTTAGAAAATTACAAGAGAAAACTTCAATAATTTGAAAAAATTTGAACGATAATGACTTCTTACAATATAAATACCACAACAATGAGCTAACTTTGACCAACACTACACTAGCTAAAGGTTACGGGTTACCAAAAATCCACAAGAAAGACACACCACTTCGTCCTATAATTTTTTGAATCAATAGTCCAACTCACTTTTTAGTGAAGGTTATATATAATGAACTGAGAAATGGTATTTAAACTCCTATATCACACATTAATAATAGCCTTGATTTGAAGGAAAAAAAAAATATTTAGTAATTGATAGTGACTATACTCTCATATCCTTAGACGTCAGTTCTTTATTAACTAATATTCCTTGCTCGTTGGTGTTGGAGAGTCTGTTTGGAGAGTCACTATATTCAGGCTCATTGCAAAATTCCTTTCGAAGAGATAAGAAGAGGTGTAGAATTTCTATATGACAATACCTATTTCGTTTTTAATGGTAATATATGCCAACAAATTCATAGTACTTCGATGGGTTCACCCATTTCACACTTACTACCAGATTTAGTCATGGATTACCTGGAAAATAATTGCTTGAAAATTTTAAAGGAAAAATATGTTATAAAACTCCCCTTTTATTATCGATACGTAAATGACACGATTTTATGTGCCAAAAAAGATCATATCAATTTAATTATCGACACATGCAATTCTTATAATGATAACCTGCAGTTTTCTTTTGAACTTGAGGAACATAATTTTATTAATTTTTTGGATATTTCTCTAATGAGAGAAAATAATAGCATTATTACTAACTGGTACCAAAAGCCATCTTTATCAGGCAGAACGATTAATTGTTTCTCGGGACATCCAACGCAAGAAAAAAAGAATATTGTATTCAACCTCGTTGACTGGGCAATTATATTATCGCACTGAAAATTTCTTGCAAAAAATTTGAAAATTATTACTCAATTATTACTAAACAATGATTACCCGATAAGTTTTATAAATCAACAAATTAAGATCTGAAAACTATAAATAAAATATCTACTTAACCAAAAAAACTCTGCGCGTAAACAATTATTGTCCCGTCAACCAAAAGTCTGTTTACCATTTATAAAGGGATTATTTGATAAAACTTCCCACATATTAAAAAAATTTAACATAGCTACCATACCATCGACTAAACCTTCTTTGTCAACTTTTGTGAAGCTAGGTAAAGATAAGTCAAAAAATGGGAACAAACTAACGTTGTTTATAAAATTCCCTGTAAAAACTGTCCTATTTCTTACGTGGGTAAAACTAAAAGAATGTAAGAAACGCGTATAAACGACAACAAAAAGAAAAAGAAAAACGAATTTGTTATAAATATACATCGTAGCACATATAACCATGAATTTAACTGGGAAAATACCAAAATACTTGATTTAGAGGCCAACTGGCAAAAACGGTTAATTTCCGAAATGATATACATTAAGAGTAACAATAATAGTATTAACAAAAAAGAGGATATTCATACTTTAAATCACATGTACAATCCATCTTTACAAAATTTAAAACCATAATTCCATCTTACTTATTTTATACTCACACTAGATTAAAGGTAGTGCTCTAAAGTACATGCTTCTCAGTATAAATCCCCCTCTTAGTCTTAGGATCAGCAGTTATCGTCCACACCTCACAGATGACGTTCCAAACGTTAATTTTACTGTCTGACTAGTTGATACATGTATCAACTTAATCTTCTGTTTTTTGAAAATGTGAACTTCGATTTTAAACATATAAGGTAAATTTGTTTACCATTTTCTAAAAATGGTTCCAAAAATTTTTTTATATGTTTTTTGTACTTGTTCCACGTCTTCGTTTTTTAAATAAAATTTTAGCCTGAACAGTTCAGCAAACCAAGCTGGCAAAATGTTGCAAAGCCAAAATTATTGTGAATTTTTATTCATATTTACCACTGGAATCAACAAATAACTTCTTCAAAAAAATAATAATAATAGTTGGCTCCTAAAGGCCTATTACACCTCCAAGTAGTTGGAGTCGAAAAACGCTGGGAGACTACCACCCAGTAGGCAGACCCTGCGCTGGCAAACCTATGAAAAATTGGAGAGTGGATGAACTATATTCAGTCGTTGGTCGCTGCCTGAGGATCGTCGAGACCCCCCTGGTGCCACCGCTGGGGGCGAGACATGTTCCTACTTGGCAGAAAGGGTGAACGAACAACATGTAGCAGGCCAAAAGCGCTCCATTTTTGTTCGTGGATTACTATCTGAGGTTAAAATAGAAACCATAAGCATGCAAGTATACCATCAGTATCCCTTAAATGGTTAATCTCCTGAAGCTTCTGAAGACGAGGGGATTGTTAATGTTGCAGGCATATACGTCGGGACCAATGGGATTCACACCTGCAAATTTTTAGGTCCCTGAAAATCTCAAACGTCTGGAGGAGAACTTCGAACATGCTTTACTTGAGTTTAGTGAGGTAGAACCTGCTTTAAGGTATTCGCTGTCAAAACTTAAGATCTTTAAGGCCTTATTGGGGTTCGTAGGCTACCTGGACACAGAAGTGTTGCCGCTAAACCTGCATGAAGATCTATCCATCACGCAGGTATAGACTCTTGTTTACTGTGAAGCGATTGCAGTATTTAGGACTTTAGGGTTAACAACAAGACCTCAAAGTATCAACAGCGCCATACGGAACGGCAAGCATGTTCCGCCATGGAAGCAAAGAATCGAAAACGAAGTCAGCAAAGTAAGATGCAAACTGGCCAGGTTTACTCAATATAGAAAAAGCAACAGAGCCCAGAGGCTGACCTGTCGCGTGGCGGACATCCTTCGTTCACGAAATGTCGAATATAGAGCATCCGATTCGACGTTGGACGAAGTAATTGACACCTTCCGGCAGAGACTAGCTGTCCTGACTGCACGACTACGTAGATACAAAAAGTCTAACACCAGAAAAGAGCAGAATTAGGCTTTTAAGGCAGACGAAAAACGGTTCTACCATGAAATCAGTAAAGTCCAAGGACAAGATCGGACGTCCGATGTTCCAGGAGTGGAAGGCATGGCCAATTACTGGGAGGCTGTCTGGGGAAAATATAACAAGAGCAACTTAGAAGCACCATGGCTTAACCTCGAAAAAAAAACGCATATTCAACATTCTGGACATAGAGGTAACCAACGTCATAACCTCTGACGTCACCAGAGTGTTGACGAGGGCGAAAAACTGGCCGGCCCTGAGAGCGCATATGGTGCACAACTTTTAGTATAAACACCTTATGTGTGTGCATGGATACATGGCATACATGCTGTATCTCTTTGGGGTACGAGAATCCACTATTTTGATCGTGAGCTGTCGAGGATTTCCAGATTCTTGAGCATTATGGTCGGCATTTTCCAGGGAGATTCATTCAGTGCACTGTGGTTCTGCTTAGCATTGTAGGACAGTAGGACACTCAACAACACGTCCTATGAGTACAACGTAAAGAAAGGCAGAGGTGGATACGATCTCACCCACCTTTTCCATATGGATGACCTTAAATTGTACGCCGGCTCGAAGGCAAAACTGCAGAAATTACTTGACATTTTATTGCAAAATGTCAAACGACATCCATATGGATTTCAGGAGAGAGAAACTTAGCACTTAGAAAGAGGAGTGGTGAACGCAGAGTTGGGGTTTGAAGATTAGGCGCTCATTGAGACCATTACAAAGGAAGAGTCGTATAAATATATAGGTATACTTCAGCTGTTAAGGTCCTGTCACATTGAAGTTAAGGATACACTGTCGACAGCCTTCGTCAAGCGCTTGAAAGCCATTTTGGATACTGGCCTCAACTCGGTCAATAAGATCAAAGTCATCAACACCTAGGCGATCCCGCTTCTCACCTACTCTTTTGGACTCATCAAGTGGTCAAACACGGACCTAGAAAATATGAGCAGATTCATCCACGTTGAAATGACAAAGCACCGAATGCTCCACAGAAGTCCGGCAAGTGAGAAGATAGTCCCACCAAGGTGCTCTGGGGGTAGAGGCGTTCTGCATGTCCGTCAATTGTGTGCGTCGCAGGTCACACATTTGACCACGTACTTTAACAACAAGCGTGACATCCCATTCTACGATGAAATATGTAGAAAAGATACCAACTATACGCCTCTCAATCTCGCTAATCTGAATGGCTCTAACATTCTAGCTCCCCCTCCAGAGGAAATTGCTTATAAAAGGAGACAAAATCCATTACATGAACAGCATACTAGGACACAAGATCAATACAACGTGGAAAGCGAGCCATCCAACCGGTGGCTACGAAGGGACGAACTTTTTCCGGAAACCGAAGGGTTTGTCGTGGCCACCCAGGAAAAGGTAATCGGCACCAGGAATTAATAGAAGCATAATCTTTACCTTGTAGTGGACGATCAGTGCCGGCTGTGTGGTGATCCAATTGAATTCATCGAGCACATCATTTATGGCTGCAGGAGGTTAGCTCAGCGAAAGTATACTCGCAGACACAGTGATGTAGCTCGGATCATTCACCTGCAGATTGCCTTGAATCTGGGACTCATTCAGGAGTGGATGCCTTTCTATAGGTATGTCCCATTAGCTGTCCTTGAAAACGAGAATTACCGCCTCTTCTGGGACAGAACTATTCTACCAAACAACAGTGTTTTTCATAATAAGCTGGGCATTGTGATGCTCGATAAGCGATCGCAATACGTCCAAATCATCGACGTAACGCAAGAACTTGACAAGAACATCCAAGAAGGCTATACAACCAAGATCCAAAAGTGCAGTGAAATGGGGCAGGAAATATCAAGGATTTGGAAGCTGGAAAAGGTTACCATTCATCCTATCGTAATTTTAGCTACAGGTAACGTCCACTCGAGGTGCCAGAAACATCTCGAAGATCTGGGAGTTAAGCGGGTTCAGGCTGCAGCCCAAAAAGAGGTTTCATTCAACACCTGCCGCATAGGCCGATGCTTTTTGGACTGCTAAGAAAAAAACGGCAAGCCGCTTTTTGGACTGCAACGGAAGAAATATAATAGTAATAATAGTCACGACAACGTGAGTACACAATGCTGAACACTTATATTTTATTATAAAATGAAAGATTAAGGAGTTTAAAAAGTCTAAGGGAGTCTAAAAAGTGAAAATACAGGAAATAATTTCGCTTAACTAAATTCCATTTAATTTATCAAAAAGATAAACTTTACATTGTACTCAATAAAACAATTTATTTATATGTTTTTTTCGATTCTTAATAAATGCCAAGAGGCTACCTGTCAAAATATAAGCAAGTAATACAGAGTACAACGCGTTCGGGGTGAGATATCAATTGTTACCCAAGCAAGCTGTTTGCTGACGTTATCACTACACCACTTTCAGGACGATAGAAATTCTAATTTCTAGATTTCTTATCTGAGCTGTACCTTACCCAATGAACCTCCCCTACTTTTATTAGTTTCTGCATTTATCGAAATTAAAATAAAATTATAAAAATTTCCTTTGTTGGTTTGGATCGAAACCAAATGACGCTCAACAAGTATATAAAAAGTTATTATTGCCTGAATCAGAGCCTTGGCAGCTCCAGACCCGAATCGCGAAAGGTGAGGGGTAAAATTTGACAAAAATTAATTGAAAGTTTAAAATCGATTATTCAAGCATAAAGTCAAATTCAACTCTTTCTCATTTGGCGCCCAACGTGGGACGAGTTGCCAGAATTTTATGGTATAAATGTCAAATACTGAGCGAAACTAAGATTTTGTAGCGTCTAAATATAATGTGTAAATTCCTAGTATAGAAGTGTGAGTGCATGCGTCTCGCTCAGCTTAAGGCTCACGATAAGGTATTCCAAAATTAAAAATACCACATGAAAGTCTCCGTAACAAAACCGGCGAACCAAGGGATGCTTGGCCGGCGATTCCTCTCCCAGAAAAACCACGAAAGGTGAATTAGACCGAGAAAGTCCGCGGAAAACATCATCACTCGCGATAAACAACTAAATACTCGCGAGCAAGAATTGACAAACGTAAACAAACCTCTAAACGACGTCTCGCGCGCTCTGGTAAACAGATGAGGAAAAGCGAGGCGACGGCAGCCAACCAACATCAAGGTAAATTCGGCGCCACATTCAAAAGAGATATATTTCTGTTCGATGAATTAATAAGTGGAAGGCGAAAAATTCTATTTATATATATGTTATTGAACAAAGGTTCAAAAATTTACAACTCAAAGCTAACTACTCAATGAACATGCTAAATATTGCAAAAAAAGGACACATGAGAATAAATAAAACTTCAATAAACTATAATAAAATTTAATAAAAAACATAATATCAAGATATACAGTTTCAAATAATTTGACCCCACCAAAAGTCAAAACTCAAAAACAACTCCTGTATCGGTCAATATAATTAATATGCCAGACAGTCCAATCACGAAAACCCGACTCAAAATATTTTGTAGAAGGTCACCATGTGCTCTTGACCGGGTAAACACTTATTAAAAATTCTCTAAAAACAACACTTAGCTGATTAGATCAACACTCTTCCACTTGTATAGAAAATGAATCCTACTGCAGTGGATAATAGCTATATTCGGGAAAAACTTACGAGTAAAACAGGCATCCTCCGAAAAGCCTGCAGTCCCTAGGAAACCACCCTTAATTGATAAAGCAACCATATTGCACTTTGACGGTCACTAAAAATCCCATCAGTTTTCTAAGGGCCCAAACGAATAGTAAGATTCTTCACCAAGATGTCTCGAGTCATCCTGAATATCTCAAAATAGTTTTGCGTTTACAAAACTCAACCTTATATGATTAGTTTTACTACCGTCAAATTTTACTAATTGCAAAACCTAAAAAAATACCAACGGCTCCAACTCATTTATAATAATAACACTGGCTATTGATATCATTTCCAGATACCTTGCTGAGACCACCCTATCATCGACAAGTCTTCAAATTTTCCCTAGGGGTGGTTTCAGATAGTATTTTAACGTGAGCTCAAAAGTTGATGATTTTTCTAATACCAAAGTCCCCAAAAAATTTTGAATTGCAATACTGACTATTGATATCACTTCTGTTAACATTCCTGAGATCACCCTATTATCGACAAGTTTTCAAATTTAACCTAGGGGTTGTTTCTAATCGAACTTTTAGAAAAATATCAGAGTTCGCCATTTTTCTAACACCAATGTCCCAAAAAAAATTTCAGTTGCATTTCTAACTATTGATATCACTTACGGAAGCTTCCTGAGACTACTCCAGTATAGACAGGTTTTCAAATTTGACCTAGATTGAATTTGTCGATGATCTCAAAAGTTGGTGTTTTTCTAATAACAAAGTCCCCAAAAAATTTTAAACTGCATTTGTAACTATTGAGATCACTTCCAGCGATATTTCTGAGGTCACCCTATTATCCACAAGTTTGCAAATTTTACCCATGGGCAGTTTTTAATAGTATTTGTAGATGAGCTCCAGAGTTAGTGATTTTTTTATTACCACAGCACAAAAATTTTCCAATAGCATTATTGACTATTGATATTACTTCCGGAAATATTTCTGACACCACTCTATAATGCAAAAGTTCTCTTATTTGACCTAGGGATGCTTTCTAATAGATCTTTTAAATAAATGTCAGAGTTGGTGATTTTTCTAATACTAAAGTAACCAAAAAATTTTTATTTGCGTTTCTAACTATTGACATCACTTACAGAAACCTTCCGGAGACCACTCTATTATCGACAGGTTTTCAAATTTGCCTAGGGGTGGTTCCTGATAGAACATTTAGATAAATGTCAGAGTTGGTTATATTATGACTATTGATGTGACTTCCGAAAACATTTCCGAGACCACCGTATTATTCAAAAGTTTATAAAGACCGAAGGATGGTTTATGATAGAACTTTAAGACAAATTTCAGAGTTGGTAATTTTTTTAATACCAAAGCCTTAAAAAAAATTTCAATTGCATTTCTAACAATTGAAATCACTTCCGGCAATATTGCCGAGAAAACCCTATTATCCACAAGTATTCAAGTATGAACTAGGGGTGTCTATTAATAAAATTTGTTGATGAGCTCCAAAGTTGGCGATTTTTCTAGCACCAAAGTCCCCAAAAAATTTCTAATTGCTTTTGTGACTATTAATATCACTTGAGGCATTCTTCCTGTGTCATCCCTATAACCTACAAGTTTTTAAATTTTACCTAGGGGTGTGTTTTACTAGAATTTGTAGGTGAGCTCCAAATTTAGTGGTTTTACTAATACCAAAGCCTCCAAAAAATTTTTAATTGCAATTCTATTTTACTTGCAATCATCTATTTCTCTTTTGGTCACATTATAAAGACCACCCTATTATTGACAAGTTTTCAGATTTGACCTAGTGTTCGTTTCTAATAGAACTTTTAGATAATGTCAGAGTCGGTAATTTTTCTAATACCAAAGTACCCAAAAAAATTTCAATTGCATCTCTAACTATTGACATCACTTACAGAAACCTTCCTGGGACCCTATGTTATTGGCAGGCATTCAAATTTGACCTAGAGGTGGTGTCTAATAGAATTTGTAGACGAGCTCCAAAGCTGGTGATTTTTCTAATACCAAAGCCCGCAAAAAAATTTCAATAGCATTTCTGACAATTGACACCACTTTCGGCAACATTCCTGAGACAACTCTATTATCCATAAGTTTTTTAATTTGACCTAAGAGTGGTTTCTGTTAGAACTTTTAGATAAATGTCAGAGTTGGTGACTTTTCAAATAGCAAAGTCCCCACAAACTTTTCAATTGCAATTTTGACCATTGATATCACCTCTGGCAACATTTCTGAGACAACCCTATTATCGGTAAGTTTCCAAATTTGACCTAGGAGTGGCTTCTAAAAGAGCCTTTAGATAAATGGCAGAATTGGTGATTTTTCAAATACCAAAGTCACCAAAGAATTTTTAACTGCATTTCTAACTATTGATATCACTTAAGGAATCCTTTCTGGGATCACCTTATTTTCGGCGAGTTTTCTGATTTGAGCTAGGGGTGGTTTCCAATAGAACTTCTGGATAAATGTCAGAGTTCGTTATTTTTCAAACATCAAAGTCCTCAAAAAATAATTAGTTGCAATTATGTCCATTGATGTCGCTTCTGGCAACATTCCTGAGACCACTTTATTATCTACATGGTTAAGGCTTTGGCTATTGATATTGCTTCTAGAATAAACCTCCGGCTATTTTCCCCGTTTTAGCCTAAGTCTGCACAAAAATTAAGTCAGAATGACCCTAGCCTGAAACAGATGTCTATCTGTTTCAGGCTGCACAAAATTTTTGTGCAGACTTAGGCTAAAACGGGGAAAATAGCCGGAGGTTTATTATTGAAAACGTTGTCAGTTCAAACGTGTTTCACAGAATCAGCACCAATTCAACTGCTGGAAGCGGTGGAGTAAGAGAAAATCAAGTAGGAATTATTGTTCGAAAAGTTGACTTCTGAAAAGATGTCTCAAAACTGGGGGGAATGTAAGTCTTTCGTAAGTTAATTCAGCGATGTTCAACACTCGCGATATCATAAGAGCGGGCTCATATGGGAAATTGTTACTCGGTTTTGAAAATTTGAAAGTTCTACTTTAGTATTAGAAAAATCATCAACTTCGGAGCTCATCTACAAATTCTCTTAAAAACCTCACCTAGGTATTTGGATACTTCTGGATAATAAGGTTGTCTCAGAAATGTTGCCAGAAGTGATATCAATTGTTAGAAATGCAATTAAAAATTTTTTGAGAACTTTGGAATTTAAAAAATCACCAACCTTGGAGCTTATCTACAATTTCTATTCAAAGCCACCCCTAGGTCAAATTTGAAAACTTGTAGATAACAGGGTTGTCTCAGGAATATTAACAAAATTTATATCAATACTCACATAAGCAATTGAAAATTTTGTGGGGACTTTGGTTTTAGAAAAATCGCCAACGATGGAGCTCATCTACAAATTCTATTACGAGACACCCCTAGGTCAAATTTGAATACTGGTGGATAATAGGGTTGTCTCGAGAATGTTACCAGAAGTGGTATCAATTGTGAAAAATGCAATTGAAAATTTTGTAGGGGCTTCGGTATTAGAAAAATCAACATCTCTGACATTTATTTTAAAGTTTTATCAAAAACCACCTCTAGGTCAAATTTGAAAACTTGTCGATAATAGAGTGGTATTAGGAATGTTCCCAGAAGTGATATCAATAGACAAAATTGCAATTAAAAATTTTTTGAGGACTTTGGTATTTGAAATATCACAAACTCTTACATTTATCTAAAAGTTCTATTAGGAACCACACCTAGGTCAAATTTGAGAACTTCTCCATTATAGGGTGGTCTTAGGATTATTTCCGCAAGTGACATCAATAGTCACAATTGCTACTGAAAGTTTTTTGGGGGTTACGGTATTAGAAAAATCACGAACTTTGCGATTTATCTAAAATTTCTATTGGAAACCACCCCTAGGTCATATTTGAAAACTTTTCCATCGTATGGTAGTCTCAAGAATTTTTCCGGAAGTAATATCAATAGTGACAAATGCAATTGAAAATTTTTTGGGGCTTTGGTTCTAGAAAAATCACGAACTCTGACATTTATCTAAAAGTTCTATTACAAATCACCCCTAGGTGAAATTTGAAAACTTGTCGATAATAGGGTGGTGTCAGGAAGGTTTCTGTAAGTGATGTCAATCGTCAGAATTGCAATTGAAAGTTTTTTAGGGACTTTGGTATTAAAATGGTTATTATATAAATTGGTATTAAAAACCAACTTTGGAGCTCATCTACAAATTCTATTAGAAACCACCCCTAGGTCACATTTGAAAACCTGTCGATAACAGGGCGATTTCAGAAAGGTGACGGTAAGTGATGTCAATAGTTAGAAATGCAACTAAAAATTTTTTTGGGATTTTGGTATTAGAAAAATCATTAACTCTGACATTTATCTAAATGTTCTGTTACAAACTACCCTTAGATCAACTTTGAAAACTTGTCGATAATAGAGTGCTCTCAGGAATATTACGAGAACTGATATCGATAGTCAGATTTGCAATTCAAAATTTTTTGGTGACTTTGGTATTAAAAAAATCGACAACTTTGGAGCCCATCTACAAATTCTATCTGAAACCACCCCTAGGGCAAATTTGGAAACTTGTAGATAATAGGGTGGTCTCAGAAAAATATATGGAAATGATATCAATAGCCAGAGTAATCATTATAAATGATTTTTGGCCTTTGGAATTTTTTAGGTTTTTTGCTATTAGTAAAATTTGACGATACTAAAACTAATTATAAAGGGGTGAGTTTTGTAAATGGAAAAGTATTTCGAGGGATTCAGGGTGACTCGAGACATCTTGGTGTAGAATCTTGTTATTCGTTTGGGTCCTTAGAAAGCTATTTGGATTTTGGTTACCGTCAAAATGCAATATGGTTACTTTATCTATTAAAGGTGGTTTCCTAGGGGTGCAGGCTGTTCTGAATATATCTGCCTTACTCGTGGATTCTTTCCAAGTACAGCTATTATTCACTTTAGTAGGTTGAATTTTCTGAAATTAACGGTTTACATAGACTTATCAACGAATTACAGAAATACCTATGAACTTTAATTTAGTATGTAAAAGCCACGGTAAAAGAAAAATTCAATTCAAATTCTTACACCCGATAAACTACGCTATACGCCTAATGTGTGATGGTTATAAAGGTGCTTATTGGGTC
>JBAGKK010223367.1:0-21854 GCA_037177015.1 Euceroptres primus | reverse complement strand
AGTGCAAATTCTTCTTCATTTCGCGACAAGCACGAGTGAGTGCGACGTCTGATACTTCACTGTAAGTTGCTTAAAATGTATTTATTTGGAGCACTATTTGTTTTAGTTTAAAGGATTGTGCTTTCAAACTATTTCTTTTATGAGTTTCATATTGTGTATGATAGGAGACATTAAAATGTAATAACATAATGTAATATTATTAAAATATATGTCCTTAACATGACGCAATTCGTTTTGTTACTACTTGTAATATAATGAATATTAATAATTTATAAAAAATTAAAATTTAATACATTATTAATGATCAAATAATGTTTCTGCCATAAATAAATAATTACACATTTCAGATTAGGAGATTAGTATGCATTCTTTTTCATCATATGGCTCATAATTATATTAAAAACTAAATAATTCATAAACTCCCCAAGTCACCCCAAAAGCACCCGGCTGGGGATGTCTATTTTGCGGTACTGGACTCCCGAATCTACGTCACAATAGTCAGAAGAGTGCACGCGGTTTTAACCACCATTCTAACTTTTCCGTGCTGAGAGAGGAGTCGAAGAGGTGGAAGTGCCACATCTGGCGTCTGCGAAAAATTCCTGAAAACTCTCCTCGCTGTTCAGGTCTGGCATATGCTATTACTAGTTGATCCCCTTCAATTATTTGAGTGAGTACAGCACCTAAGCCTATATCACTCGCATCGGTTTCCAGCTGGAAAGGATATCTAGAATCAGGGAAAGCCAGGATAGGAGCTGTCGTCAACAACTCCTATATCGTTCCCATGGCTTTTTCTTGTTCGTCCGTCCATTCCCAGTTTTTACCTTTTTTCAATAATTTATTTAGGGGTTCAACTATTTCTGAAAAATGTGGCATAAATCGTCTGTACCACGAGGACATTCCTATCAAGCGTTGCAATTGTTCAATCGTTCTTTGGATTCAGGAAATCTAAAACTGGTTTTATTTTATCTGCGTCAATTTGTAAACCTTTATTGTTTACAAAAAATCCTAAGTATTTTACTTCGGAACAACCAAATTCGCATTTATCTGGACTAATCGTTAATTTAGCTTCATTTAATTTATCCAACACTAAGTTTAGATAATGCATGTGTTCTTGAAAAGTTTTTGAAACTATTATGATATCATCTAGGTAGCAGAATACATTTGGTTTTAAATCGGGAGTAATTATTTTGTCCATAAGACGCTGAAACGTCGCTGGTGCGTTGCATAAACCAAAAGGCATACGTATAAACCGATACATGCCTTTTCCCAGAACTACGAAAGCTGTAGTTTCACGAAAATTCAAATCTAAAGGTATTTGATTATAGGCCGCCTGTATGTCTATATTCAAAATGCACTTCGCCGATCTTAAGGTGTCAAGGATTTTCGCCATTATTAGCACCGGGTATAAATCTTTTCTAGTGACATTATTCACCTTTCTAAAATCTAAGCAAAACCTATATTTTCCATTCGGCTTTTTGATCATCACGATCGGATTTGACCAATCGCTACTACAAGGTTCAATTATCCCTTCTTCTAACGTTCTATCTTTTTCCTCGCACATGATTTCTTTAGTTTTGGGAAAAACATGATAATATCTTTGTTTGATAGGATCATGTCCCTGCACATCAATTTTGTGCTCAGTTATATTTGTTGCTTTTAATTGTTTACACGTTTCTGGAATTTTATTTTTAAGTAAGTTATTTATTTTTTCTTGTTCTGTTTCCGTTAACTCTACGATACCCTCGCATATCTCTGATGCAAAAAGCATCGGTTCCCTCATTATTATTGGTTTTCCTACCATATTATTATTATTATTAATTGCATTATTTTTAAAGTTAATCCAATTCCTTTTATTTTGGTTTTGGATACTTTCTGTTATTAATTGAAAAGTTTTTACTTTTCTTTCATTTGCCGGAGTAACATTTACTTTATTATTTAAGAAATTATTTTTATTTTTATTTTTTTGTTATTACAATAAATTTTTGAATCATAATTTTTCCTAACTTTATTTTTTCTTGTACTATTGTTAGGTTTACTGTATTTTCATCAGCTATGCAATCAGTGCCTGGGATGAGTTCTTGCCATTCGCTTTTTTTTAGGGAGGGGGGGTTTGACGATGGTAGGGATGGAATATCGTTCGAGAACGAAGGTAGGGAGTTCCTGCTGTTTAGCGTACTATCGGTTACCCCCTCTCTACAATTGCGCAGCCTAACAGTAGTACCGAATTTTACTCCCTTACTCCTATTGCTTATTCTTTCGCTTTCCTTTTCTATATTCTGTTTCTCTTTCGTATCTGTCTTCTGTTTCTATCCTTATTCACGTTATTTCTCTTTTTTTCCTTATTCTCACGCGATTTCTTTTCCCTTTCTACGCTTGAAAAACCTGTCTGAATACCAATTTCACAGGTTTTCTTTCTACTAATTTCTTTTTCTACCTTTTTTGTTTTAATTGGTTCCGGATTTGCTTTGGGGTGAGATTCAATCGTATACCGAACCTCAGGCAATTCCGGAAGCCACCACTGGTTAACTTCATAATCCATTTTTAAAACTATTTTTCTAAGCATATCCGTACCAATTATGCCTTTCGAGTGTAGATTTGGAACTATTTTAAATAATAATTCCTTATTAACATAACCTATTTTAACAGGAATGAGTACCTGGCGAATGATACTCACTTCATCGCCATTAGCCACTAATAATTTCTTTGAATCGGGTTTCTCTGTTTTGTAATTTTAAATTTTTATCGTATTTAGCAAATCTTGACCTACGTAAGAGTGAGTCGCACCGGTATCGACTAACACTCTATATACATACGCTTCGAAATTTCTTACTACATGGAATCTTGTCTCGTCCGGGATATCTAAGTCTGAGTTTAGTTTTTCTGTCGTTTTGTTGATTTTAGAGAATATATCTGCCCTTATAATCCTCTCTGACCGTTTCCCTGGTTTTGAAAGTGTTTAAAGTTTAAAGTGGTTTTGAAAGTGTTTAAAGTTTAAAGTCACGTTTAAAGTGACCTGGTTTACCGCAAAAATAACACGTATTGTTCTTCTGATTATCACCAGATGCCTATTCTCTTTTTCTCAAGAATAAGAATTCGCTAAATTCTGTGCACTTGAATGCGCGTTTCCATTTTTTTGATTCGAGTTAGTTTTTCCCGAATTTTGTTTTTTGTTTAATTCCGCTTTTGAATTACTTTCTTTTACATTGCCTTCCGGCGGAAAAGTTATAGTCGGTTCACCCTTTATCGCTCTTTGACCTTGATTTTGATTATTAAAATACCCTCTTCCTCTCGGATATAATAATTGTTTCATCATTGAAATTAGTAGGTTATGGTTTGAACGACCATAACCTCTACCTCTACCATTTTGTAGATAAATCGGCCTTGATAATTTCCTCTATTATTATGATAACCTCTACTTTGTCCTAAATTGTCTCTCTGATTTTGTCTCTGAGTGTTGTCGTATCCCTCATTATTCTGATTTTGATTATTATTTTGATTTTTATTTAAATATTTGTTTTCCGAAACTTTCAAAACTTGTCCTCTAATTTTTTATTTAAAAATTTCGGTTTCAAATTCCTTTCCCAAATTTTCTAGTTCTTCAAAATTTTCAAAATCATTTCTTTTGATATACAGTTTATATTCTAACCTCAAATTTTCATATGTTTTTCTTAATTCCCATTCTAACCTTTTTCTGGGATGTAATTTTGCAAAAAGTTTTGTAATCTCTGTTAAAAATGAATGAATGTCTTGATCATGTTTTTGATTACAAAATTTTATTTTATTTAATATTTCCTTAGAAGATTTTTCGTCTATGTAAACTTTAATAAAATCTTTTTTGAAATCATTTAATGTATCCCAATTATATCTTGTGACAAGGCACCACTCAAGAGCTTCCTCAGATAATACCGCATCTAAATTTTCTAGAATATTGAAAGCGGTTATTTGATATCCTCGTTTAAATCTGTACAATTCGTCTAAAAATTGTACAGGGCTATCGTCTTTACTATTCCTGAATTTGAATGGCCAATTAGACATTATTTAGAGAGGCGTTTGAATCATTCCAAACGGGAAATGTGCTGCTGGAAGATTCGCATAATTTTGGGTAGGGATATTTCTAATTTGGGGTTGTTTATCAACCGGCCATCGAGTATTATCTATTTCGCTATTATTTTGTGCAAATGCAGATCTTCGGTTTAACCTACGTGATTTTAAATTTCTATCGTATCTTGTTTCCTTATCCGAATTATTTTCCTCTATTCTATTTCTATCTCCTAATCTTCTCTCCCTTTCTTGCCAGCTGTTAGCCGACCTTGAACGGTACACGTCATATCTACGGTCAATGTCCTGTCTACTTTCACTTTTACTTTTCTTATCGCGGTTTTCAGGTTCGGGCCACCTAAACTCGTTTTTAAATTTTTCTTCATTTTCTATTTCCCTATTTGAGTTTTCTCTGATTCTACAATTTTTTGTTTCGAAATTTACTGCTTGGTGTGCACTTCGCTTATTATTAAATTGCTGCCTGTTTTCGTTCTTTTTCGCGCCTAATTTCGCGTAAATCAAACGAGCTATGTGCTCTCGGATTTAATCTTTCCTGGACTACCTTTTCGTGTTCTTTTTCGAGCATTTGGCGCTTTTCCTCAATTCCTCCCTTTCTTTGCTTAAAAATTCGTCATAAGCAACTAACTCTTCTAAGTTGTTTATGACTCGCGCATTTGTGTTTAAAAAGAAATCCACTTCGTAAGTTTGATTTCCTTTAAAACTGCCACTTTTTTCCTGCTCTATTGTTATTTTAGGGATCGTTCCGATTCTACTCTGCCTATTTTCACAATTCACATTTTTAAATCTATTATTATTTTCTAAATTTCATTTCCTTGAATTATTAATTCTTGAATTTCAAGAATTCCTGCTTTTGAAAGACCTTAGTCGCTTTCGTCATTTTCCCAATTTCTTGGGCCTAATGTAAAATTTGGCAGGACGCGATCTGTTACCACGCCAAATGGTGAATTTTGCGGTAGCCGGTTTGCCGGGGGGTATGTAGAGTCAAGCCTCGCACGATTGACTTGGGTAGGGGTACTCAGCTGTACCTGATGCAGAGAGTTTCTTCTCCCTCGTGTTATGTTTGAACTTAATGGTCTGTCTACACTTTGTGACAGATCTATGGGGCTTTTTTGATTTCTTTCATTTTCAGGCATTCCTATTCCTAACTCTCTATCTATTTGCCTAACTTCCCTATCTTCTCTCCTATTTCGTACTTTATCTGGCATTTTAACTATTTTAGTTTTACCAGACCTTAACTTCATAAGTTTTTTCCTAATTTAGATTTATTTTAACCGTTTATTTAAATATTTATTATTAATTTTAATTTTCCTTTTTAACCCTTTTCCTTTTTCCCATTTTACTCAATTAATTTATCAAACATTTTTTTGAATTTACTTTCCCCTAATTTTCACTTTAAAATAATTCAGATTTATTTTTCTCTGAATTGAACTTTCCTAGCTACAGCGTATTTTTCTTTGAAATCGTCGAGGAACGTGCAAAATATGAAAGTACGCTTAGCCTTGATCTTGACCAAGGTTACTTCCGCTCACGTGTTGTTTTGCTCACGCCACGCTTCGGTAAAATTACGTAATCGCGTCACTTACTCTTTTCGAATTTAACGGTTTTTCAACTACTTTACTTTTCTTTAATTTTGTCTTTTTCCGGCTTATTTTATCTATAAAATGCACTTTTTATTTTTCCTATTCTGACCTGTCACTTTTCTCAACAATTCTCTTCTTTTTCTTCACTAATCTAACTTTTATTCCCGATTTCTTTTATGTTCTTATATCAATTTTTCCGAAATTTCTATTCTAAGCAGATTTTTTCTTTTATTTTTTTGGGGATTTACACACTTCTTATTCTACACAATCAATATATTTCATCAATAATTTACGAAATCAAATCATTTATAATTTCTGTCTCTTTTGTCCGTCATTTCCTTTTCTCAGGAATGAAAGTTGGACTTTTTAGGATTTTTGGGAAGTTGTGGGTGGAAGTTGGACACCAATTTGTGGCCAATCGCCCGTAAATCGTCTACAATTATTAGGGAACAATGGGAATTGGGATGCTGAGAAAGGTTTAGTCAAACAAGATACCCTTATGTAAATCTCTAGTTTATTCTGCTACTTACAGGTAGTATTCTAGGTAGTAGGATTCGCTGACGATCGGCAGTCGACGACCTGCTGATCTAGTTCGGGATTCGTCGACCTTGATCGCCAAACTTTGGGCCTCACCCCTTCCGAACTAGGTTCGTGTCGGAAGGAGCGAAGGCCCCGTCGTAACTTCATGTTACAATACTTTGGAAAGATCGACCGAGGGATCCAGTGACTTACAAAGGGAACCAAAGGATTGCGTTTCAATATTTCTAAGCTCTCTCTTTACGTGATTGTTCACTTTTTTAGAAAGATTCCTTTTTTCAAATATTTGATTTCTGTGATATTTCTTACAAGCCTCCCTTTTTTTTCCCCGGGCACGGTCACATTTTTCACAAGACCATAGTCGTTGAGATTTTCTCTTACCATGACGCGAATTCACACGGAATTCTCTTCGTTCTCCTAAAATCATAAAAACTAAACTTATAAAGCGATCGTAGACTTTAAACGGGTCCTAACCTGTCTCTGAAAGGATGGGCAAGGTCATGAACAAGGTCTTCGGTTCTCCTGCGCAAAAGAATGGGATACATCCAAGATACTTAGAACTGGGAGCTGGTCAGACCTGTATGCTTCTTTCAAAACTCTGATCCTACCAATATGGGCCAACACCGATTATGCAAAAACTAAATCCAGGTTGTTCCCATTCTGACCAGGGGCAGGTATGAATGTGGGGTCTTTATCGTTAAGAGGAATAAGGTCCGCGTCAAAGGTAACCTGGGTTAGATATGTATATGTTCAGTCCAAGGACTCTGCAGACCAAGCACGTTAAAATCATATTCATTACGTACCAGTATCATAGAGCCGCCATCCCTAATCTAGGATCCATCATATCAAAAAGTTAAATATTTTAAGCTCTTCTAATTTTTGCCATCAGTGAGCCAGGTTTTGGTAAAACACGAAATGCCTAGATCATGCTCGTACAAAATAGATTCGACTTCGGATTTTTTTATTGAGGACACTGTGTGCATTCCAATTAACGAATTTAATAATCTTGCGTGGTCATGGGGTGGTCATATTTGAAAGAGTAAAGGTTGGAACCGATAAGATAGATTTTCTCTCCGCCTGCTTGGGAGAAATTTTTCGAAGAAGCAGAAAAAGCAAAAGCAAAATCAGAAGCTCTATCCCTATTCCGTGCATCGAAATTCTGCATCATGTTTGGTGTTCTCACCCAGTGTTGCTCTAAGTTTTCTTCAGCTTCAGTCATCAGACCTAATCTGAGCGTCAGTATTGCGAATCAACTGTAACATCGTTTGCGCGATTTTCCTTAGGGAGTAAACGGAATTTGCATAGTTCTAAAATGTAGGGAGGGATAACTTTGGAAGGAAATAATATAATTTCGCCAGTCGTAAGCTTAGACCATTGGAGGAATTCAACCGGGTATTTTTGGGGTGAAAGTACACAAGGTGGCGAGGAATTAGGATTTAGGAAATCGTTAGGGAGGAGATTAACAAAATTAACAGGATTAAACGGACCACAAAGTCACCAAAAGTCAGCAAAAAAACTATACTGTAAAACCACTGTTATCGCAAAAATCAGAAGAGAAGTTGGGTTGGAAAAAATGGCAGGTTGCAATTGATTACAATCGTTAATATTTCTTCTATGGCGCATTCCCTTCTAGTATCTAAATGATACTGGTTTTAAAATTTAGAGATTTTGTGAAAAAATGAGATTATGGCCAACTGAAAAAATGCAGAAATGAATACCTTCCCACTTAGTCTTCTTCTAAATCATTACACACATTGGGATGATTGTATACTCTGCAAGAGATCAGAGACACAAAGAAGAAGAAGTTAGAAAATTTTAAAACCAATACACGTCCTTAAGATAAAAATTGCGAAATTTTTGTGACTAATCAATATCCGAAAAGTAGAATTTATAAAATCTTTAGATTACATCGCCCCTCTTTCCAAAAAAGGAATTTCCATGTCCGTAAACGAATATCGAAATAAGTTGCAGAGTACACCTTATTTCAATAATATTCAAAAATGGGACAATTTTATGGATCCACTTGGGGGAGGCGAACGTAATTGTCAGACATTTGAAAGATTTTTGTTCTTAAAAATACATTTTAAAAAATGAGAGTTCAAGGTGCTTATGAACAGCTAACGAAAATTAAACATTTACGCTAAAAGTATATCCTAGGTAAAAAGTTTAGTTCGTCAGATCCCTCTAAATATAACCAGATGGAGTTAATAACACTAAGAGAAACAATCGTGTTTTAACAAAATATGAAATATTTTTTTCTAAATATAATAAGCAATTTGAATAGACGAAGTGTATATCGATAAAAAGTATTTCATATATCACTATAACTAAACTTATTTAAACTGTTAGTTCTCTTAAACCAAAAGCCTATTATCACTCTTCAATTTATGGAATTCGACTTATCTATCTAGGAAAATCTTTAAAGTTAACAATTACTGAAAGGGCGTCTGTTGTGAAATAGATCGCTGTTATAAATCAGAATAGAACATAAAAAAATACTAAATTTAAGGAGTTACAGCGCATTGGAGGAGATTGTGAGTTCCGACAATGACAATGGAGCAGGAGCTCCTTCGACACGGAGAATCATTTGGATAATGTAACGCCTGGATATACAGGTATATACATAAAATACGAGCCGTAAGCAGAGCATAGATAAATTCATGCATAAAATTTAACGTTCGCTGCTAAGCAGCACTGCGACGCTGCTTTATGCCCAAGGTACCAACTTTCTCCGGCAGGCAGACGCTATTGCTGGCACGTGAAAATGTCTCCGATATAATAAGAAACTTGAGGCTGAATAATTCTCCGATATATTTTTCGGAATATTCTCTCTCCAAAGTTTATTCACTGGAATCTGCTCTACGAACTCTTCTTAGACATTTTCGCAATCTCAAAATCGCCTAAGGAAGAGCACCACGCAAAATTTTCGATTTTTAAAAAATTGTTTTTCCTTATATCCGCATATTTCGTAAAAATATTCCGCTAAGATAAGACGCCCAGTTTTTGCCAAGAACATAATCATCGCCAACTGGTAGTTTTATGTTTAAAAAGTGTATATGAAGCATTAAAAATGTATCAAAAAAAGATTTTTAGTTAGTTTCAATATTAATGAAAGTAGAGACACATGTTTAAGAATATTAGCTTCAAGTAATTAGTTGATAAATTAATTAATTAATTACCCTGGTCGACACTAATAACATCATTGTGGTTTAAGTATATGAAAGAAAAAAAATGTTATTTCATGATGTAAGAAAACAGGTCTCAATTTTTCGCAAATAGATAAAGAAAAAAATGTTTATTAATAAAGACGATGACATCCCATATTAGAAAATAAATTTTTTTGTAAAACAATTCTTAAACTGGTAGTATATAATCTATAAAAGCATTTATTGGAGAGGCGATGACTAGATATTAACAACAGTAGTATTGACCAGTGACCACCAAATAGAATTAGCCAATCAGGGAAAAGAATTTTTTGAGGTTTTTGTTTAAAAAAAATTTAAAGTTTAATGTGGTCCAATATGCCTGTGGCTTACAGCAGACAAAATTTAACAGGAATTTTTTGGCGAAAACTGGCGATTAGACTTGTCGATTAACGGGCCACATAACATGGCGAACTGGCGTTTACTGCGTGCTTTATGATGTATCATTAATAATTAAAGTTTCTATATGGGGCATTGCTACTAAAGTATATCCAGCCTAAAAAATTAAATTCTCCGATCGGTCTGAAATTTACAAAAAGTTTAGTCCTATTAGATGGAACTTCAAAAAAAAAAAAAAAAAGATTGATCAATTTAGTCAAAAACCCACTGAGGTGAAGAGGGTAAAATTTTTGCACTTTGCGCAAAGCGCCCCTATCTTAGATATAAATATCTAACCTCAATATCTCAACTTTGACATGATTTTTCGGCTCTCGTGGTATGAAATACTGTTCAATACTTGTAAGAAAGGTGATTTTTAGCTCACTTGACTTTGACGTCTCGTGCGCTAAATAATCACCTCTCACACACGTATCAAAATGTACTATTTTATGTATGGCATGTAAAAAATTTTGACCCAAACGTTTTCTTGTTTGACCCCAACGATTTTTTCCCAATCTTTAGAATGACGTAAAAAAAAATTGAAAGATTAAAAATTTAGCTATCATTTTTGCAAATCAAAAATATTTTTGGTCTTTTTTTTAAGTTGAACCCTTTTTTTCTTTTTTTAAAACTAAAAGTAAAGCTTCAAATGCTTACTTTTAGATCCTTAAATAACAAAATGTCGTTTTTTGTTGTTATAACAAAAATAAATTCAAAAAAAATTTTCCTATGCGCGAAAAAAATTCGGAAAATTTGTTGCATGTACAGTTTTTAATAAGAAACAATACTCTAAAAACATAATTTAAAAAAAAACATTTGTTGATTTCAGAATTTTTTGAAAACTTTCAAACATGAAATTTTTTAAATTTCATTAATTGCGCATTTTTAAAAGACAAATAACATTTATACTTATTATATTATGTACATTACATGTAAATTGCACATTAAAAATATAAAATTAACCAAATTAAAAAATTTCATTTTCGAAAATTTTCAAAAAACTCTAAAGTCAACAAATTTTTTTTTTTGAATTTCTGTTTTCAGAGTATTGTTTTTTATCAGAAAATGTACATGCAGGAAATTTTCCGAATTTTTTTCGCGCATAGGGAAAATTTTCTGTATTTACCAGGTTACTTAAAATTGAATTTTTCAAAAACAACAAAAAACGACATTTTGCTATTTAAGGATCTAAAAGTAAGCATCTCAAGCTTTATTTTTAGTTTAAGAAAAAAGAAAAAAAAGTCGAACTTGAAAAAAATCAAAAATAGTCTCGATTTTCAAATATTATGGCTAAATTTTGAATTTTCCAAATATTTTTTTATTTTATGCGAAATATTGAGAAATAATCTGTCAAAAGCGTTTGAGTCAAAATTTTTTATATGTCATACATAAAAAGATATTTATATCCAAAATTGAGGCTCTTTGTGCGAAGTAAAAAAAATTTCACCCCCTCTACCTGGGCGTGTTTTTGACCAAACTGATCAATCTTTTTTTTTAAGTACCACCTGATAGGACTAAGCTTTTGGTAAATTTGAGCCCGATCGGAGAAATGCATTTTTTGGAGTGGGTACACTTGAGAAATAATATATAAGTATATAATAATAATAAGATATATTAATTGCTTTTTATTCAAATATTTTTAACAATTTATAAGGATTTCTGAATTTGGCAAAAATGCTTAAGTTGGCGATAACTGGGCGTTTTATCTTATATTGTATCAGAAAATATTGAAAATTGTGGAAAATACAGCCTTGAAACGTCGATTACTCGAGAATAAATGCTTCGTATGACTTCTTTGGAGACAATCTACAGCAAGTTCTCTAACCGATGATCTGCGGAAAATAATTTTAAAAAATTATTACGAAAAAGAACAAAAATACCGCTGCCAAGTCGTTTGGGTGTATCCTTGTTTTTGGTGTACCTATCTTGTGTTCATTTCATGAACATTGTGCTTCTTCACATATTAAAGCTATAGAAAGTTTTGAAATAGCTCAATGTATTCATCTCGATAAAATGAATACATTTAATTGCAATATTCCCAAACTTAAAAAAAAATTTTTCCTATAAATGAAGAAATTCCAATGTTTTAGATGAGGAAAATTTTTCTTCAGAGATGATTACAAAGATTGCATTGATTTTTTTCAACTAAATACCACCCCTTTCTTACATAAATCGGGTTTTGAAACTCTTTTATTACTTATGAAACAATGATATAAAAAATATTGAAAATTATTAATTTTTCAAATTTACTTTTTATTATATCATGATATTTATTCAATCAACCTCAATCTTCTTTTGGTAGAAAAAGGTGTTTTTCAGTACAAACTTCAAATTGAGATTAAATTTTCTTGACCATAACAAAAATAATTGGAAAAAATAACGTCTAAAACGTGATTTAAGAAAAATATAAAATAAAAAAATATATTTCTTTTCATCTGATTCGGCTTAAAACTTGATACATTTGGGCATCATATGGGACTAGATGTGTTTACACTGTAAAAACGAATACTTAAAATTTTTATACCTTAAAAATAGGTGTAGAAATAAACTTAAATCAAACATAAAGTTGTTTGAATTTAAGAATGTAATAAATTCACAGTGTAAAAGAATAAGATTACAAATAAAATAATAATTCTGATGGCTAATAAATTTCTGTACATTTATAGACAAAATTTTCAATCAATTTGACTTTCAATATTTTTTAAATATTTACATTCTCCTTCAAAACTCCTACTTACTTACATGTTAAAAACTACTTCAAGCACTGTTAGCTCAAAAAAATATGTTTAAGATTTTATGCATACAACTTTGAATTGACGAAAGTCGCCAATTTCTTAAAAATAGTCACATTTGTCATGATATGACAATGTACTGCACTGATGTATCACTGTTAAGCCAATCGCAACAAACTTCCAAAAAAAGTACCTCAAACTTTAATAAGTTGCTCAATCACATTTGTCATAAAATACCAATGTACTGCCTTGAAAGGTTACTGGAAAACCAAATGAAGCACAGTTCCAAAAAAGTACTTCAAGCTTTTAGAAATTGATTATACTGCGAATTTGTTTATAACGAGGAAAAATATAATTTAATTTGTTCTTCTGATGTTTGCAAATTAATTTTAATTCAATTTGCAGACAAAAATAACCTTATAAATAACCAAAAGCATTAAAAAAAGCTCAAACAGCTGCTCGTAACAGTAAAATTGTTAATAACAAATAATTTATTTATTATAAACTATCAATTAGTACCGTGCAAATATTTATTTATCGATTACCTACCCAATAAGAACATTACATAGAACCATCCAGACTGTGCATCACAATTTTCTTCTGCGAAATTAAGTTCAAGATGTGGCGTTTTGGCTCTCATACTGTATAGAATGTCGAGACGAAATATGATAGTTTCATGCTTGATGGATATTAATGGTAAATAGGATGAACCTGAGTTACAAATGAGTATGTGTTCCCGAATCTAACAAGCTGCTGTTTAACTGTTTGATTTCCATCAAGCCTTAAGATCTGTAAAAGTATTTTTAAATAAAAGCTTACTGAATATTATAAAATGAATAATTTCCTAAATCCCTATAACGCCTGACTTTTTTCAGATGTATTACAAACACCTAAAAATTACTTCAGTCCTTTTTGCACATTTTAGCTTTCTTAACTCTTAGTCTCTTGCTGAAAATAATCTGCTTTAAATATATGTGCTCCGTCATATTTAAACAATTCCTTTCACAAATGACGATGATTATTCCATAATCCCGAAAGTAATAAAGCACGTAACTGCCGTCGTAAAAGAGGGAAAGCGTCCCACGTTCTTCACCATCCCAAGTTTCTAAAGAGTTTGCTCCAGCCCCAACAACCAACACCTTCATTTTTCCAACCAGCCCAAGAAATCCTACGTAAACTCTATAAGGATTTGCGATCTCGTCACTCAGTGCAAAGATGTATCTGCATTTACGGGTACGAATGATGAAAACTGTAACCAGCTGATGTGGCCGCTCTCGAAGTTTTGCGACCAATAAAATCCCTCTCAGATAGAAAAGAAGTGACGAGATTTGGAATCGGGTAAGAAAATCTCCTAGAAAAATCTACAAATCGTCCTTGGCATTAGCGAGTACGATATTTCCCGTTTTATAAAACCCTAATTTAAGTTCTACTTTCTATTCTTGCCCATTCCACCGAAACCATTTGGTCCATTTGCTTCTTCCGCTATCCATCATGGACAATACTCTGCAAGAAGTCCGAACACATACGAGCTGCTGACAGCGCAGTTGCCTTCTGACTTGTATAAATGGTCAACTCGTCGTCGGTTTTCCCCGGGAAGTTCAGAGTGAAATGACATAAAGTTTGCAACCATCATTCAAGAAGATAATATGTCATTTTGAATGAAGTGAAGTTTTTTTAGTTCATTTTCATTGAAAAATTCTTGGTGAAATCGAATCGTCTGTGTTATAAAGACAACAAACTACAAATACGTCTCCAGAAACTATTTCTTTGTTAAATTGTGTTGTATTCATATATCGAAAAATTCTTTCTTATTCGCGATTAGTGTGAATGCTAAAGTAACATCATTACATTCCAGTAATGTAATAGGGAGGTAATTAAGTTTATGTAAAATATCATCTGTGATTTACTTGTATGTCACAGATGATAGAATTCGTCCTAGGAAGTTTACACTTACACTTTCCTGACACTCCTTGGTAAAGAAGATTTTAACTGCATGTGATGTCATTTTAATGTAATGCCTACGATTACGTGCACCATAGGTGATGAGATAATCGGCAGTCTGTTTCATCTGGTTTCATTTGTTTTATGGGACACTCTCTGGAATAGAAGCCACCCTGAAAAAAATTTTTCCGATTTTCTCAGCAATCACATATGACTTTTTTTCAAAAGTGCCCCAAAATATTCCCTGTTTCATCAGCTTTTAACCCTCCGATGGGCATTTTGGAACAGCAAGGTGTTAACACGCTGCAAGATAGTATAAAGTATATGATGCAGCGTAACGCACCAGACATGCTCCCGTGGTCCGCAACATTTATTTTCACATCCTGAGAGTTGTGAATGAGAGAAAGAAGAAAGAAAAAATAAAGGAACCCTCCGAAATTGTAAATTTTCTTAAAAGAAAGGTTAACGAAAAAAAATCATTTTCTCGAATAGTTTCGAAATAATCTCAAGCGATGAATGAAATAAATAATGTAAAGGTGTATAAAATAATTTGATTCGATCGAAAACCGACTTCTGACGCTTTTTGAATGTCGAATTTTTCGAAAACGATCGGTGTTCAAATCAGATGAGTAAAATTCGATCCGACTTCTGACGTTTTTCAAATGTCGAATTTTTCGAAAAAGATCAGTGCTTCGATCAAGTCTAAAAATATGTAATTGCTGACAAAATCGGACAATATTTTTTTCAGGTTGGCATTTTTCCAGAATGCCTCTTAAGCTAAATTTTGAAATCTTTCCTTTACCGAAAGATTTTATAAAATATTTCGCGAGGACACTGCTGACATTATTTCTTCTTGAAAGCTACTCGTGATGTCATAGTAACGTAATATGAAAAAGTTTATTTTGACATTAGACTAAGCTACCTGAGAGAGATAATGCTCCCTGGGTGATAAGAACAACTATATTTACGTTCAGTTCTGTATTCAGTTCTACCCCCTTTTTTCTTCCTTTTTTCTTAGTCCATTCTACTCTACTTTAGTTCTAGTTCTAATTAGGCGTTACTGATTTCAACTATACCATGCTATCTGTAATTATTTCTCCTCACAAGATCATGATGCATGTCTAATATCTTTTTTAAAAATGTCAGATGATAAAAAATACACTACACAGACTACTCAAATGATTTGCGGCAAGTTACCACTCACACGCTTGCTACTTCCGTCGATGCAGAAAAATCCCACCAAGGTGAGATTAACCGCACAACGGGGCAAATGTAATATTCAAACGGAACTACGTAATTCTTTCTAATTTTTATTTTTTAACCTTATGTTAAACCGTAAAATAAATTTATAAGACTAGAAAACTTCTAAACTACTTCACTAAAACTCTTGCCAGTGTATTGGTTGCATCGCCATACTAACTTATTCTCGATTGAAGCACTGCAGACTGTTTCTATGAGGATCTATTGTCATATTGATTTATTAACGAATAATTGAAGATGAAAGAAATAAGCCTGCCCCGAATCATCTCGAATGCGAATAGTACTGTGTGAACCCAATCGAAATTAATAGATATTGAATCACTGTGAGCTTGCTGCTAACTTAGCATTTCTTTAAGTTCGTAAACCATTTATTTTTGTACGTATAAATGTGTACAGTAATATAGTTCCGCTTTTCATTGTTTATGTTTAAGGTAAATCAAATTGATGATAGCCAAATCTGCAAATAAAATTAATACCTGCTAATTAAAGTAGATTTAACTGGTGGTTTCTGAAATTCGAGCGAATTATAAAGTTCTAAATAATGTCATATTGTTATCAGTTATATACAGTACTGTCGGAAATTATCAGACCACTTAGAAAAATCCTATTTACCCGATTCCCGTATCGGGGGGTAAATTTGACTCAAGGCAAAACTTAAACCATCAGATTTTCCACGAGTTCGATAGTTTATTGTTAATTATTTATTATTCTGATTTATCGAATATCAAATTCTATAATTTTATCATAAAGTAGAAGGTTCAAAAGTGACCCATGAATTTTTCCAGAATTTTTTATGCATATTTACTACATTTTCAAGACACCAAGTCAATTTGAGCCCCCTATACGGTTAACGTAGGTAAAAAACAGCGATACGGGAATCGGGTTGAAAAGTCGCCGGTCGGTTTTTGTGACTAACTCTGCAAAAAATCAAGAAACGTACAGGGTTGTAAAAATGATTAATTATACATTTTCAATTACTAATTACATAAAGAAAATTGTAATTATCCTCAAAATAATTATTAATTACACAAAAAATTGTAATTATACTGGAAATAATTAATAATTACAAAGAAAAAATTGTAATTATACTTCAAATAATTAATAATTACAAAAGAAAATTGTAATTCTACTTCAAATAATTAATCATTACAAAAGAATATTGTAATTATACTTTAAATAATTGATAATTACAAAAGAAAATGGTAATTATACTTTAAATAGTTAATAATTACAAAGAAAAAATTGTAATTATACTCGAAATAAGTAATTTCTTTAAATTTTTTTAAATTTTCAACTATACGGAAACCGCGAGTATATTTGTGTATTTACCTACAAGGGAAGAATGTTACGTTAGTTCGCGTTCGGTCGTGTTTACGATCACAAGTGTTCCGTGCCTTTATGATTAAAACTAAGACTGTTACTATGTCGAATAGTAATAACAATACTTCCGAAAATATTCTCTCAGATAAACAAGAATTTATTAAGAAATGCTTTAAGTGCCGTTGGATTGATGGTAATTCTTTTAAAATCATTGCTGAAAACTCATACACGAATGGGCACATACATGCAACATTCATGTTTTGTGGTAATGCAGTTCAAAGACCTTACAACATATCTTCTAATTTTACAGCTCATTTAAAGGCAATATACGCAATTTTCCAAATATTTTTGTTTCTTTACTTCCTCAATCTTTTCATTACTAAAAGTTAATAACAATTTTGTTAGATCGACGAAATTACTTTTGAAAGAAAGTCAGTTGCCTTAGCATGCCGTCGTTCCCCGGGGACACATTCATTTGATAAGGTTGCAGATCTAATCTCAGAAAATGACTCATCTTATGGGCTAACGCACGATAAAATTGTAGCCACAGTTACTGGCAATGGGTCAAACTTTGTGAAAGTATTCAAAGAATTTGGCATGAATGACCCGAAATGCTTCATGACAGGTATTATAAAATTGCTTTATTAAATAATATATATTGTAACATGAAGTTACAACGGGGCCTTTGCTCCTTCCGACACGAACCTAGTTCGGAAAGGGTGAGGCCCGAAGTTTGGCGATCGGAGTCGACGAATCCCGACGCCGCAGCCGGACCGATTTCGCCTCCACAAAGACGCCGACCCGGAGACCTCAACTGATTCCAAGTCAGGAACCAACAATCCTTGTAAGTGGCTGAATAAACCAGATGTTCAAACGAAGGTATCTTCTTAAACTTAACCCCTTTCTCAGCATCCAAATTCCGGATTTCCCTCTATTGTTGCCAGTTTTGGGCGACCGGCCACAATATTTATTATCAGTTATTTTATTTTCGTCTTACATGTATAATCAAATCTTATAAAATATAATCCTATCTAAAATGTGTATGGTCACGTGTGACGTCAGAAGTAAAAAAAAGGCTAATTGGCTGTTCGTTTTCGCGCGCGTTCTTGTATATGTATGACTTTTTAGCTCAAAAATGAACTTTCTGTAATATAGAATATTGCATTCCTACCTAAAAGAATTGCTCGCATCATAGTGTAATACTTTTTTTAACCTCAGATTTATGATCATTTATTTTGCACGCATTTTTTACACATACAAATCTTTAACCTTAAAAAATAACGAAAGAAACAGGTGGAGCACGTCTAAAGTCGACAGAAAATATTTAAAATATAGTACCATACAAAGATGAATTTTATTACTTTAGAGAATACTGAAGACAATGATACGATCGATAACACATGCCAAAATGTGGATAATAGTAGTGATGACGAAACAATAGATATTTCGAATTCTGATAATGATAGTGACTGCTCCATAAATTTAGAATTTAATAATGTTAAACAAGATATGGAAGAAAACGTAGAATTCCTAGAAGCTGGATTATCGGAAAATGTTCAACTACCGGGTCACTTTCGTTGTGCTAGTCACACATTAAATCTTCTCGCTACAACCGATGCGCGGATGATTATTACGGATAAAGCAGATATTCAAGAAATACATGAAGAATTATGGAAGTGTTTACAATCACCCAAAAAACGTGAAGCATTAACAGAATATCTCAAAGTTTCTTTGAAGCGACTTGTATCAACCAGGTGGAATTCCCTATATGACTACATTTATAAAATTTGTTCTTCAAGAGAAAAATTGATATGTTACGAAGCGCAGCACATTTTACAGCTACAAACACCATTGTACATGAGAAACTTTGATTATTTACAAGATTATCTAGCATGGGCTAAACCACTCGCTGAAGCCACTGTTAAGCTTGAAGCTGAGAAGGAATATTATTATGGTTATCTTCTACCAACTTTAGTAGGATTAAGTAGAAAATTATTGTTACTGTTGAATGATAATAGAATTCGAAGTTCTAAAAGTTTGATTAAACAATTAATCGATACACTAGAAACAAGATTTCAAGATTATTTTAATATTGAAGGCAATGGTATATTTGCAGCAATAACAGCAATACTGCATCCAAGATTTAAAGTATCTTGGGTGCATTGTTTAAGTTCAGAATCTCAAGAGAAGATGCGAAATTTAATAAAAAATCTTATGAATTACCGCAATAAAACATCACCCGTGGTCAAAGAATACGAAAAAGAGCAAGATAGTTTTCTTAATTTCGGTAAAAGGCCAACAATTTTTTTATCGGCTGCATTACTAGTACCACAATCAGAAGGAGAGAATTAATTAATGAGATTTTTTCAACAACCCTCAATGAAGCTTTCGGTACTACACAATTTTTCGAGTGTAAGGAAACTATTTTTGAAATATAAGACTTCTTTGCCAACATCAGCACTTGTTGAAAGATTGTTTTCATTTGCAACATTATTGAATTTGCCTAAATTTGACAGCTGAACTGATGTCCATTTTGAAAAAAGAATAATATATAAGGCTAATGCACGAAAATATTTTGTTTAAAATAAGCGTTACAGTCCATTTGTGGAAACATCGACTGGGCACAGATTGGGTTCCAGATAGTTTGTCCAAGTACCAATCGGGTTAATTTTTATGTTAAGTATATAAAACAAACTTGTTTTTGCACAAACAAGATTTGTTGCTTTTCTTAATCTTTACATATGAACGGGTCGATATATTTAACAAATGAACAAATGAACAAATTATGGATTAATTATAATTAAACATACTTAACATATGAGCAAATCGATATCAAATCTTAAGTCTAATTATTCTTCGTCGCTTCTATGCTAGATAAAAAGCCAAGTATAAACTAAACAGTGACTGGCTCTAGAAACTTTAGTTTTAATAATTCAGTAATATTTGAGCTACCCAGTTGTACACACATTGGCGCGCAATTATAGTATGGGCTTATATGGGCACATTTACACACAAGTAAGTCAAACTTACCGAGAAGTGATGTAAATAAAAAATATTATTACTTATAAATAACACTGGTCAACAAAATGTGACCTATGTGCTCATGGAATGAGATATGTCATTTTCAGAGTAGTTTTTTGTGCCAAATCCGAATCTGGCCTCCATTTCTCTGCAGCACATCAGGTTTTCGAGATTTTTTGGATCACATTTTTTTTTTAAATTACAAATCAGGAGATAGAACGTTGTAAAAAATTCTTTCAATAAAAATCAATATATGATTTTGGTGCATTTTTACATTCTCATCATATGAGAAGGTATTATATTTGTGTAAAATTTGACCCCTGCCCCGTTTTTGTCAAATGTCGACGTCTTGAGACCCCCTGAACTCAAAAAAGTGGTTTTTGTGAATGTGTCCGTCTGTCTGCCTGTCTGTATGTCTGTCTATCTGTCTGTCTGTAGATTTTTTTTCTTGTTAGCACGATAACTTTCGAAAGAATTTACAGATTGAAATGGCCTTTGGTACACTCATTTAGTGTACTAAAATGAAGGTCAATTTTGTTAGCCAGACATTTGAAATAAAAAATTCAAAAAATCACAGCATTTTGAAAATTTTTGAGACTACTTTTTTTGCAATTTACAAATTCTATGCACGGATGTTCATAGTACCCAGAAAGAAGAACAACTTATCTCAATGACATTTTTCAATAAAATGAAAATTATCACACTTATAGCATTTTGAAAATTCAAAAAATCAAAAGAAAATAAAGATTTTAAGCCAAACAACGCAGAATATAAAAAAAGTCAAAAGATGAAAAACCTTTCTTTTGAAAGCCCTACAACATTCGCATAACAACTTTTTAAATTTTTTAAAAAAATCGAAAATTTAAATTTTCCCGCCAAAAAACGTAAGACATGAAAAATTTTCAATTGAAAAATTATTGGTCTTAAATAGATCTACAAATTTTTTGTTGACCATTTTTTGATAGGATAAGTAGTTTACAGCATTTTCAAAATTTTTCAGACTACTTTTCTTTGCAATTTACAAATTCTATGTACAGATGTTCATAGTACTCAGAAAGTAAAACAATCTATTCTTATGACATTTTTCAATAAAATAAAAATTATCAGAATTATAGCATTTTCAAAATTCAAAAAATCAAAAGAAAATGAAGATTTTAAGCAAAATAACGCATAATATGAGAAAAAGTCAAGAAAAGAAAAATATTTCTTTTTAAAAACTCTACCATATTGGTATTTTTAAAAAAAATTAAAAATTCAAGTTTTCACGCCAAAAAAACGTGAGATGTAAAAAACTATTTAATGAAAAAATTATTGGTCTTGGATAGATCTATAAATTTTCTGTTGACCATTTTTTGATAGGATAAGCAGTTTTCGTTTTAATCTTAAAAATTTTGTTAGAAAATTAAAAAATTCAATTTCCCCGCCAAAAAAAATTTCTAAATGGATAAATAATTTTTATTTTAATTGTGAGAAATACTGTAAACAACTTAAAAACTAATTTTTTCACCAAAGACTTTCGAAAAAATTATAGGATTGTATTGTGCTTTAGCACACTAGAAAGGAAGAGTTTGTTAGCCAGCAATTTTTGATGAATGGTTTTATTTTTATGCATCAAAAAACGCTTTTCGAAAATTAAATAAACCATTTACAATTTCTCCTCTCAAAATCGGCGAAATCCTTAAAAAATTTTCAAATTTAGTAAAATCTTTTGAAATCAGTAAATATTTTCTGAATATTTCCTTGCACTCTATCCGAATATCATGAAATCCTTTACAATGTTTAAAAACCCTCTGAAATCCTCTAGAGATCGGTGAAATCCTCTA
>JBAGKK010223062.1:0-21859 GCA_037177015.1 Euceroptres primus | reverse complement strand
TGCAAGAACCGGAAGTATCACTCAATAACCGTCAATATGACGCAATAACCGGAAGTGGCACGCTATAACCGGAAGTATGACACAATAACCGGGAGTATGACGCAATAAAAGGAATTGTGTCGAAATAACCGGATGTATCACGCAATAACCGGAAGTATCACGCAATAACCGTCAATATGACGCAATAACCGGAAGTATGTCACAATAACCGGAAGTGTGACGCAATAACTGTCAAAATGACGCAATAACCGTCAATATGACGCAATAACCGGAAGTATGACGCAATAACCGATAGGATAACGCAATAACCGGGAGTATGACGCAATAACCGGAAGTATGACGCAATAACCGGAAGTATCACGCAACAACCGTCAATATGACGCAATAACCGGAAGTATGACGCAATAACCCGAAGTATGACGCAATAACTGTCAAAATGACTCATTAATCGGAAGTATGACGCAATAACCGGAAGTATGACGCAATAACCGGAAGTATGACGCAATAACCGGAAGTATGACGCAGTAACCGGAAGTGTGACACAATAACCAGAAGTATGACGAAATAACCGAATGTATGACTTAATAACCCAAAGTATGACGCAATAACCGAAAGCATGACGCAATAACCGAAAGTATCACGCAATAACCAGATGTATGACGCAATAACCGTCAATATGACGCAATTTCGATTCAGTATAAATTAATTTAAAAACCCTAATGAGCAATTTAACTGATTTATAATCTATAATTTAACTGATTCAAATTTTCTCCTGGAAGCAGAAAAAAATACCTCTACATTAAAATAATAATAATTACAGATAACTTTTTAGAGATAACATTTTCCCTTATATCTGATGTTAAAATCTTTAAAATGCAGCACAAAGTTTAATTCTGTCATCGATTAAGCTGCAAAATAAAAAATAATAGAAACTGAAAAGTGAGGGTAGGGGCCGTGCATAAAGTACTTAAACTCCTTTGGGGGGGGGGGGGGGTCAATGATTTTTCTATGTTGCCTTACATGGGAAGGTACGTGATCGAAAACATTCCTCACGTAAGATTTTTTCAAAAAGGGAATAACCAAAAATCAAAAGTAAAACAGACTTTAATATGGAAACAGATTTTACTGCAAGAAATTTAAAATGAAAAAAGGCATTAAAATTGTTTTTAAAAAGTCATATTACCATTACAATGACAAATGTAAATTGCAAGTTAAAATATTTATGTATATATTTAATTTAGTAATAAATTCACGAAAAAAATTTACTCAGAATAAATTACGTGTTAAAAGGGGACGGGGGTTCAAAGCTTACGGAGCCTCATAAAGGGGGTACGCGGTTCAAAATTTCAGAAAAAAAGTTTATTGTACTTTATGCAAGGTCCCTTAGGTTTTTGACAGGCATCCTCATATTTTATACAGTTATATTTTGAAAACTATCAATTATTGTGAAATATTATTTAAACTTAGCTTTTTAAAAAATAAATAATTAAAAAAGAAACAAATACCCGGCTGGACAAAACTGAAAAATTAGCACATAGCATAACTTGCTGAACCAGTCGAATTGTATCGCCGATCTTCGAATTTTTATATATCACCTTTGAACTAATTAATGAAAGCACAAACTTGCATTTATAAAACAAATTCCATTTACCACTTAAATTTGGAAGAAAAACACGGGCAGCCGAGAATTTTTTATTACTTTTAAACTAGTGAACTGATACAAAGTTTGGAGATCTAACCAATGTTTTAAAATGCACGAACATATTTAAATATTTTTCAATGCTTGTACAGAGACAGCATAAAATTTCACCCTCATTCTCGGTGTAGTAGAAGTCCTCCTGAATCTTATATGCTAGGAGATTATTATTATTTTTATCCCCATTATCATATTGAAAAATATACTTAAAGTGAGTTGCACATATTAGACCCACCATGCGTGAAATAGCCCCTCTCTACGGTATTGATAAATAATTTTTTCATGAATGAACATTAATGAAAAAACCCGTGAAAAAATTATACAAAATTGCCGAGAATAAATTAAATGTTCAAGAACAACATTTTTCCACAGGCTATTTAAGTCTTGAAAATCACAGCCTGATAAATCTAAGTAAAATGTTTGTCCTAGTATGATTAGAAAATGTGATGATCATGTCAAATGTGTCCCGCTTGGTTTTGATCAGTACTTATGCACGGTAATTATTTTCTCAGATTAAATTAATAAATCAATTTGAGATTCGGAGTTTCCAAATTTTTCAGTGTCTCTTGGCTATGCGGAAAATTGATGGAAATGTGGAATTGATTCAGACAATGATGGTTATCCTGACAAAGCTCTTCCATGTTGCTCATCAGAATGTAAAGCAGGTAATTTTGTCCTCGAATGGCAAACAGTGTTCAAGAAGATGCTGATGGCAATGGTGTAGGATATACTTGTGCAGATATGTAGATAATGATGGAATAGAAAATCCCGAAGGCAATTGCTGGTTAATAGAAAATCTAAAAGAAGAGGATAAAGATAATGACACAATAGGGGACGTTTGTGATAACTGTCTTACAGTTTTTAATCTTGATCAAGAAGATACATATTCTGATGGCATAAGCGATCTCTGTGACAATGATATGGATAATGATGTTAATATTAAAATTAAATCAGAAACTCTCCTTAAACAATCTTTATAAATTATTCCATATTATATTCAATCATTTTTCAACAAAGAGAGAAAATATGGAAAACATGTACTTTTCTATAGCATCTTAAAACTGAACTTAACCAAATTCAATTGAATTGGTTCACAAAAATAACAAAAGCAACAAATTTGATTATTTGATATACAATTTTTAATATATTTTCTTATTATTTTGATCTTATTAAGATTTAGTTAATCAAAAAAACTTGACAACTTGTCAAACGATTTAAAAATTTTAAATACCCTTTAAAGAACTGAGAACCAGTAGATTTAATCTGTTCTGCTTTATAGAAAGGCAAATCATTTATTTAAAATGAAAAAAATATTATGTAACAATCTTCAATAGAATACAGAAAATTATTATAAAAGGAAGAAAGTGTATTTTATAGGTTATGTTTGCACAGCAAACACATCAAAGCACTGTTGATATTTGGTACAAAAATAAAAGTTTTGACAAACAATAAAAATAATTACCATTTTTCTTCCCTTTTGGGTTCGAAAATGCCAAATGACAATAAGAATTCTGTGAACTATTTCTGTAAAAATACCATAAAAACAACAGGTGCACAAATTAATTTTCAAGATATTTTTCAATTAATTTCGCATTGATTACGATGAAACAAAAAATAATGTTGCAGGAATTGAATCAAATAATTTATTTCGTCCAATTGAATAAATTTGGTTCTTAAAATATTAAAATATTGGAGACTTTGGTCCGGCGGCGTCCAGGCTAAATTTGATCGGTGGTTGGCGGTGCACCGCGCCGGCGCGGCGTATCGTCGCGTCGTTCTCAATTTTTGGCGTCGGCGTACAGGGGGAAAAAAAGCACCTTTTTTTGGACATAAATCGACCGCAACAGTACAATTCTTAACGGATTTTGATGTTTTTTTTTTAGAAATGGCCGGGTATAACGGGTGACTGCGAATATTTCACTCTGACTAAACAAAAATTTGTTATTTAACGACAATGTTTAAACTTTAAACATTTTTTCATGAATAGGCTTCATTTTTTTGCAGAATCAACTTAAAATGTTTTTCCAATAGGCTTCACCCGGGTCTTCCGGGTATAACGAGTGACTGAGAATATGTCACTTTGATTAAACAAAAATTTGTTATTTAACAACAAAGTTTAAACTTTAACCATTTTTTCATGCATAGGCTTCATTTTTTTGCAAAATCATCTTGAAATGTTCTTCCAAAAACTTCTTTTTGTCATATTTTTCATAATTACAAAAAATGTTAATTATATAAACTATTTTTATATATACAAATGCACATTTTGACCATTTTTTCATGAATAGGCCTAATCTTTTTACGGAATGAGCTAGAAAAGTATTTTCAAGGACTCCTTGCTATTATATTTCTCATAGTCATAAAAACTGTTAATTATATAAACAATTTTTATAAACAAATATACATTTTCACCATTTTTTCATGAATAAATTTTATTTTTTTACGAAATTAACTCGAAATGTTTTGCCAAAGACTCCTTTCTGCCATACTTTTCATAATGACAATGACTGTTAATTATATAAACATTTTTTGTAAACAAATGCACATTTTTACAATTGTTTGATAAATAGGCTTAATTTTTTTGCAGAATCAACTCGAAATGTAGTTTCAAAGACTCTTCGCTGTCATATATTTCAAATTGAAAGAAGCTATTAATTCCTTAGACGAAAACTAAGCCCATTCATCAAAAATGGTGAAAATGTGCGATTGTTTATAAAAATTGTTTATATAATTAACAGGTTTTGTCACTATGAAAAATATGTCAGCAAGAAGTCTTTGACAAAAATGAATTCCGCAAAAAATGAAGCCTATTCATGAAACAATTGTGAAAATGTGCATTTGTTTATAAAAATTGTTTTTATAATTAACAGTTTTTGTCACTATGAAAAATTTGATAGCAAAGAGTCCCTGGAAAGAAATTTCTAGTTCATTCAGAAAAAAAAATTATGCCTATTCATGAAAAAATGATCAAATTGTGCATTTGCTTGTATAATTAACAGTTTTGTCATTATGAAAAATATGGCAGCAAGAAGTCTGGCAAAACATTTCAAGCTGATTCCGCAGAAAAATGAAGCCTATTCATGAAAAAAATGTTAAAGTGTGCATTGTTTATAAAAATTGTTTAAGTAATTGGTAAACTGCAAATATTCTTAACTAATTTTTATAATTGGTTAAGAACATTTGCTGTTTACCAATAAATTAATAAATTAATTATATGCTCCATTATAATTTAAAATGGTTTCATTTAATTTGCGCAGGATTGAGCAGTTTTCTGTAACCAATTTGGGTTCCCATTGGTCTTAAAATACTCATGCCGCCGATAGACGCTACCGAAAATTGTGAACGGCGTTAGAATGAATATCAGCAGCGTCTCGTCAGATAGGAAAAATCGACAGCGGCATCGGAGTGGCGCGGGCCCAGGCCTCTATAAAATATTGCTGTATTCCCAAAATTAAAAAGAAGTTTTACTTAAATAAACAAAAAAATTAAAAATTGAAAAATTTTATATGAGGAAAATGTTTTTTTAGAAGTTGTTACAAAGATTGTATTGATTTTCGTCAACTAAATACCACGCCTTGTTTAAAAAAATTGTGTTTTGAGTGTATTTTATTACTTAAAAAACAATGATTGACATCATTCCAAATTCAGTATTTTCTAAATTTACTTTTTGTTGTATCACGGTATTTCAAGGAGAAATTGGACAGAAAGTCGGAAAAAAGTTAATCAAAGCGCCTGTTTCTTCAGGTTTTTAATTTGAATCAGTGCTTTTATCAAATATTTACATTCTCATCACATGAGAATGTATTAGATTTGTTTAAATAACTTTTCCACCTGTGAATGATTCATTTAAAAAATTGAAGATGAAAAAAATAATAGTTTTTTGTTGTTATTTATTTAATTAATTTTGAAGAGTACAATTTCGGAAATGATGAAATAGACTTAATAGATTAAAAATTTGTTCTTCATTCAAATTTCTCTCTTGTTTAGAGATCCTGAAGCTTGTTTCGCATTCAGTACGATGCGACAATAGGGCAGGGTAATTGGCACGTTTTGATGAACAGATTGACATGCTGTCTGCATTAACAGAAGTGGGTGCAATATATTATCCAACTTAGCTTGATTAACGTCTCGAAATGCTATGCGTTATTGCAGCGTTGAACGTATTCTACAGCACTGAAGCTCTAAAGCTCTGATGGCTTCAACCCCATCCCACTCTTCTTTACCTTGCTGGTAATTCCAGTGCAGTGTCTGTCATCGACCCTAGCAAACCCCATTGCCTTCGTGCCCTTGCGGCCAACATGGATATGACGTGTTTGCCAGCCTGTTTATTGCATATTTCATCGTGCCTTGAATACATATACATTATACATATGAAATTCTACGATATTTTCATAGAAAAGTGATTTTTTCTCACAACTTAATTATGCAAACTTGTTTTCAAAAGAGCTTTATTTAATTTTAATTGATTTAATTTCAATTTAAATGATTTTTTTTAGTAATATTTTTGAATGAAATCAAGTCGAACAAAAATGTGATTATAAAATTACTAAATTATATTACAAACTAAAATATAAAGAAGGGCGAAAGGAAATGAAGGAAGTGGTTATGGTGGTCGCCTACTTCCTTCCTTCTTTCTTCTTTACACTTTAAATATGAAAATTATAGCATTGCTTTTTGTTATAACTTTCTAATTTTTAGTAATTTAAACAAAAAATAATGAAATAAAATATTATTAATATTACTAATATTCATCAAGTTTTATAACACACGAGAATTGTCGCTGATACAGAGTAGGGTGGGCCAAATATTTTTTTTCGAATTTTCATGCTTTCACCCTCCAAATTTGTTCGAATTCACAAAAAATAAATGCATTTTTTTGAAAAAAATTATTTTTAACGATATTTCCTTAAACAGTATCTAAATCTGCTTTGAATGACCCCTATTTGAAATGTTTTCGATCACTCTGTAAGAAAATATCTATAAAAAACAAAGTTTTTTACCAATTTCTTAAATGACAAATATCTCAAAAATGATTTCACATTTCTTAAGTTTCTAGAGCTAATTTTAAAGGAAAAATCCTGCATTTTCTACTGAAATCATCTATAGATTTGTTGGTGCACTTCTATAGATTTGGCAAAGGGTTGAACGTGACAAAAAATAACCTGAAAATTTTGAAGAGTGGTTCCTGTCGTAATAAACGGTAATAAAATTTAATAACTGGAGATTCTATAACTTTTCCAGAATTTATTATCAAATCACTTAAGCTTTGATTTTTAAAAATAATTTTAAATAATGAAACCGTTCTTCAAAATTTACAGATTATTTTTTGTCACGCTTAACCCTTTGTCAAATCTATTAAAGTGCACCAAAAAATCTATAGATGATTTTAATACAAAGTGAAGGATTTCCTCATTAAAATAAGCTATAGAAACTTAAAAAAATGTGAAATAATTTCGGAGATATTGATAATTTAAAAAATTGGCAAAAAACTTTATTTTTTATAGATATTTGCTTACAGAGTGATCGAAAACAATTAAAATAGGGGTTATTCGACGCAGATTTAAATACGTTTTGAAGAAATATCATTAAAAATTGTTAAGAAGTTGTATTTAAGATATGATATTCATTAAAAATTTTCTATCTAGAGTGAATTTAGAGGTTCCGCAAGCCCCATGAAGTTTAACACGTATTTCCCAAAAGAAAAAAAGACTTTTTTGTAAATTTTATTCAGAAACGCCAAAATTAGGCGAAACGAGTTGAAACTCAACATTTCTCTTCAAAATTAACATTAAAAAAATTAACAAAATTAACAGAATACGAATCTAAAATTGCTTTTTAAATATCACCCACGTAAGTTTGTTTTATAGGGTTCCAAAAAAAACCCATAAGTGAAAAATTGTGTTTTGACAGTTTTTAGCGCTCATTATTATTTTTTGTGGTTTCTTTTAGTACAAATTATTTTTAATACATAAAGTACTACTTTCTACTAATAATTATATGTTTACATTGATTGTTAAAACGATTTATGATTGTTTATAGAAACTTTCTCTTAGAATAGAGTTAGAAAGTCGCGATTTTTTCCGAATTTTTCAACATATTTTCAACTTTTCAGTTAAAGCGAGGCAATAATTAATTAAAGTTAACAGAAATAGTTATTTAAACAATTTATTATTATTTATGACAATATTCTTTTAGAAAAATGCTAGAAAGTTGCGGCTTTTTCTGAAATTTTCAACTTTTTGTCCACTTTCCATCTAGAGTGAACAATTTAGCAAACATAATTGCTTAAATAAAATATTGTTTATAAATATCTTCTACTATATAAATGCTAGATAGTAGCGGTCTTTTCTGTTTTTAACTATTTGTCCACTTTTCACTTAGTGAGGTGATAATTAATACAAGTTAACAAACACAATTGTTTACACAATTTATTATTATTTATAAAACAATATTCTCTTAGGATAATGCTAGAAAAATGCGGTTTTTTCTTTCCACCTTTTGTCCACTTTTCAATTAGAGTGAGGTAATAATTATTTCAAGTTAACAAACATAATTGTTTAAACAATTTATTATTCTTTTTGATATTATTTTCTTTGAATAATGCTAGTTGAGGTTTTTTCTGAAATATTCAACTTTTAGTGCACTTTTCGCTTCGAATGAGTTAATAATTTATTCAATTTAATAAACACATTTGTTTAAACACATTATTTTAATGCGAGAAAGATACGGTTTTTTCTTACATTGTCAAAACAAAATTTTAACAAGTCATTTACAGACTTACTACTCCCAGCTACTCCTAATTACGTTAGGGTTCCATCTTGCCGACCTTAAACCATGAGGACCGCAGCGCCACTTGTCTACAAATGGCGCCACCACCACAAGTTACCGAATTCGGTATTACTTTCGATCGGTATTATTCTCCTCCGATATTACCATCAGCCAGTAATGCAAATTCCTGACATTGACTGAGCCTCGGCCGACACATTAGGGTTATACCGTACCGACCTCAAACCAAATCAGCCATGAGACTTGTCGATAGATGGCGCCACCGCCGCGAGTTACCGATAGTCGCTACCCTCCGTTGATAATGCAGATTCCTAAAATAAACTGAGCCTCGGTCGATACGACAGGATTCTACACCACCGACCTTGAACCAAGATGACAATAAACCAAATGGGTTATGACGCCACTTACCGACGGAGCGGCGGACTGCACGTTGACTATGCCACTTTCCGACAGATTGCGCCACCGCTGCAAGTTACCGACAGTCGGTAATATCCTCGGTCGGTATTACTCTCAGTCGGTAATGCAAATTCCTGACGTGAAATGAAGCTCGGTCGATACGTCAGAGTTATAACTTACCGGCCAAGCTAGGGTTTGCCTTTGCAACTACTTAGTTGAATTTCCCGCGTCTCGAATTCGTCAATTTGAATTTTTAGCGCGTACATATTTGAAAACCCAGGCTTTGTTGAATCATATTCCGTGTCTATAGGCACCTGCATTACTTTTAAATCATTTAAATTAAGATTGTGATTACTTTTTAATTAGTTTTAATCTAGATTTTATAATAGCTTTAATTTATTAATTTTAATCTAGTTTTTAAACGCGTTTCCTAACAAATTTTTTTAAAATAACTTTAAAATTTTAAATTTTAGTTACGTTACTTTGCAATAAAAAGTGTCAAGGTACACTACACTAGTTCCTTTTTAAAAAAAGTAACTAGTTAAAGTTACAGTTACTAGTGAAAGTAACTTAAGATTCTTTTAAAGTTACTTTAAATTAAACCCCCCCCCCTCCAATTAAAAATATTTTAAAACAGATAGACATCAGTTAAAATAAAAAGCACACGATATGTTTTGGCAAGTGAACAACAATATATTAATTTGAAATAAAATTACAAAGTAACTCAAAAGTAACTATAAAATTAAAGTGACATTACTGCAAAAATAGTAAGTAAGTTAAGTTACAGTTAATTTTTTTTTAAGTAACTAAGTTACTGCAAAAGATACAAGTAACTCATCTTTTTCACTAACTTAGATACTTGTAACGAGTTACTATCCAACACTGATACTTTGTCCAGATATATTTAGAAAAAATTAATTAATCATAGGAAATGTGGAAAATTATAGGGACTTAAAATGGTCAACTTTTTGACATTCACCACTAAATGAAATAGATTAATAAAAGATAGTATTTTAAGAAGGATTATTGGATTATTTTGAATAAAATAATTTTCTTTTTAAAATAAAATCTTGTGTTTAATTTTAATTGAATACGTTACATTTTGCCTCCTGTGTAGAACTTGAATTTTATAAACAGAAACAAAGGTAATTTAAGAGAATTCCCGGAGCGAAGTTCTAAAAGAAACCATATTAAAGGGAGCAAAATCCCTGGAGAGGATTAATGGAAGACGAGCCTTTGGTCTCTAAGGCACGATGCTAAGGCAAACCGAGCTCTTGTTATCCAATTAACGTTCAGGGAACCAGTGGCAAGTCATTATCCATTACAAAGATGGCAGAGGAGTATTAATTAAAAAATTTCTTATGCAGAATATCTATTATCATCAAGCTTCCTTTTCACTTCAGTTCAAAAATAATAATTTCATTCCTAAAAATAATAATAATCTTATAGTAAAAAAAATTAATTTCAATTAATCAAAGAGTGCAAATTGAGTTACGTTTAATTAAAATTATCGTAACATTTTAGGGGCATAAAATTTAGATTTGAGCATATTAAAAATAGCTTTCCTTGTTTGAATAAGGCATCCAATTTCGTCGAAATATTGTGGAAGATATTAAATAAATATTTGATTTTCGCAATATCGTGGACGGGATTGCGCCAGTGACATTTTATTTGCAGAAGGGAGAATGAGAAAAGTCACTTGGCAATTGATTGCGTATTGCACTCACATTGACATCATTTCGGCACGAATCCCCAATGGAATGACATTTTACGGTTTATTAAATACATTTTTCAGCACCCTGCGGGCTTTCGTGCAGAATATATTCTCGTAAATCACGCCGTGAAGCTTCGAAGAAGCGTAAAGTCGACGTTGCAGAGAAAAAGAAATTCTCAACGGCCTCCTTCTTCACCAAAAAAATATGTAATAAAAAATTGAGAACTTGGAATTGACTTTATAAAAGTATTTTTTCGAAAAATTATTCTGAAACAAAAATGATGTTAAGAACCATTTTAATCTAAAATTAAATTTACAATTTTGCAAAATGTACAAAACTGTTAAAAATAAATTAAAATTTTGTAACAATGTTAATAAAGTAATCGTGATTCGTGAACTTCATAAGAGTCAGTTCGAGGAAGTGAAAAAAATTACCCTATCGTTCCATTGTTTCTAGCTGGAGCAAGTACATTTGCAAACAATGGAACCTTACATCAAACTTTTGTCTTAGTTGCCAGAGCACTTGATGAACATTTCATCGTTTTCGCGATAAAGAATTTCACGACGCCCCCTGATTCCAATCATTTTCTTCAACACACTAATTCCCAAGAATTCTTGCCTTAATTAAATTCCACTTGGACACTAAGAGGCAATCTCTTTGAATTTATCATTTTAATAAAAATATTTTGAATATTTTATAAATGATGTTGAATTTCAAAAATTGTACTATCTTTCTATGCAAGAATTTTCAAAGTGAATGTATTTGAAAACGATTTTCCTTTTACTTTTTATTAATGATACAAGTAAATTATTGGAATGTTTGTGACATTTCATTCCTACATTCGAAATTGTCGGGAAAGCTTTTATGCTTAAGAGGAAAAATAAGAGACATTTGTAAAAAAAAGTACATTATATCCAGACAACTCGTATTTTATATGGATCCTAAATGGGGAGGTTTTCGATTTGATATCATTACTTTAATTGAAGCTTTTACCGTATATGTGCTCTACGCATTAGGGCATCAAAGCCTGCGCAATGCATTACACTCGACTATATTTCCGTCGTTGAGAAAGGTTCTTTTCCATCGTATAGTAGAATAGCTTGTAAAAAATAAGGATTGACCAATACATACTTCCACCGGATAATGACAAGCAAAAGTTTTACCTTTACAATGCTTCCTTTGAATCAATCCTTTGACTGAAATCCTTGTGCAATGCAACTTAGGTCGATCGTTTGATACAAAGAAAATAATTGCAATAAGAAAAAAATTTTAATTTACAGAAATTATCTGTTAAAATAGGGACAGCTTATTTTTTCTGTTACATTTACAGAAATTTCTGTAAATTTAACAGAAATATCAATTACGCTAACAGATTTTAAGAAAGATTAGAAATCTGACAACCTAACAGATACTTCTGTGGATTTTACAGAAAAGTGTGTATAATTCGTAAGTTTAACAGAAACTTCTGTAAATGTAACAGAAAAAATCTGATTTTGTCCCTAATTTAAATATGAATCCTCTTAATTTAACATTTTACAATTGATATTTAAAGAGTTGTTAATTTTTGTCGTTTTTTATTCGTATAATTTTCAAAACGAGAAAAAGTCTTCCTTTCAAAATTACTCAACCAGAAAACGACAAATATTGGCATCTCTTTAAATATTAATAATAATGTTCGATAACCTAACATCTTAATTAGAAACTTTACTATTGAATCACTACAAACATTTATTCAAAATGCACATTTGTCGGGTCTGTATTATATGGAAAATACATTACAACCCATGCATTTTTCAATAAAGAAATAAGAAAGAATTCAAATGTATCTAATTCAAATGACAAAAGATAATACAAGATATAATTATATTAATTTGTATAGATAACAAAAATGTTTATTACGAACGTTCCTATAGGAAGCACAATGATTATACCTTTGTATTAATTCAGATATCATCAAAAACGAATACTTAGCACTAATTAGTACAGAACTTAAGGTTCTTTCTTAAAAATTCACTATAAGGATAGACCCGCTAAGTGTGCATTTTGAATAAATGTTTACAATGACAAATCTTTAATGTTAGAATGTGACATAAATTATATCTATTGTCTTTAATGTGTATTTTAATTTTCTAACAAACAGTATTTTCTGAAAACTATGAGTAGCCTTATATTTACATAAATACTATTTGGTGAAGTTTAATAATCTCACAAATTTATCATGTGAATTTTTTAAGCTATTAATTTTAATGGAGTGTGTATGTTTTTTTACAGTTACTATTGAATTTATTTGCCTTAAAATAACCCGAAAGGAATTTGAACATTTTATTTTCATTTTTGTAAAATTAGAATATCAGTGCGAAAGGTTTAATTGCCAGAAATTTGAAAACATGTTTTATTGGCTTAATTTAAGATCCTAATAAATGACCCTGTAAAAAATTGTGCTCAAATTCCAATTGGAAATGGGTGGCATAAAGAATTAAAAATATTATTACAATAAACCAAAATATTGCTACTGATGCAATATTATGATTAAATGTCCAACATTCATTATTGCAGATACTAAATTATTTATTGTTTTTCATTAGAAATAATTTCCAAATGGATCGAACTATGATTTTTTCTTAATTTAGAAAAAATGCGAGATTTGGCAGTTTTTCAACTTTGAAGAAGTCTGCAATGAAAGTCGACCTTTCTGTAACTTCCGGTAATGCTGGTAATAATGAAAATTGTCATTACGATTTTCTCATGATCATGGCAACGAAAGGCGTGTTTACACGGCCGCTGGACGGTGTGGAATTTAACCGCGTGAACCGTGACTCCCCGTTTTATATCAACAGGGCCGTATTCGTAATCAATTTCCATAAAAAGCAATTAAAGTGGACAGATTTTTCCATATACAAATTAAAAATCAAAATTCAATCGACCTAAAATGGAAATTAAATATCTTTCTAAACATAATTAGAGAATGTTATATAAAAATTGAAAAATAATATTGTTAATATTTATTGGCTTTATTGTATATCCGAGTCTAGTTATAAAGTGTTAAACAATATTTTTTAAACTTGTATCGTCGAACTTTCAAAAAAAATTAATTTGTTGTTATTCTTAAGATTGAAAATCTTTAAAGTCGTTTTAAAAAAATTTTAACAGCACATAAGTTTTGTAACATTTAGTATTGTGGAATAATATTACCAATTTTATGGACGGCCCTGATTGTTAAAAAGAACGCCCCGTTCTGCCGCGAAGCTTTCCGCTTCCTGTCCATAGTTTCATTCGGTTAGTCGTTCGTCTAAATTTGTTCATTCAACTCCGTTTCCGCATTCGTATTTTGCATTTATCATAAAATGACACCTAATCTAGAAAATCAATATTGAATTGATATCTTAAATTATTAAGAAACTTTTTGGATTTTATTTCAGATTAGAAAAATGGATAATTTCAGATTTAGTTAAATTTTAGGAAGTCCTTTACGATTTTTTCAGCTCATTTCGTCTTTTGTAGAATCGGCTTTCTGGAAATGGTGACCAAAAGGGAAAAAGTTTCGACAATGTAAACAAAAAATATTTTAAAAAAGGAAGCGAGTTGCCGGGAAAAAGTACAAAAACGATATAGAGCGAAAATACACGAGGATCGTCGAGGACGCACGGAACGTAAAACAACGTCGCTATATTATGCCTCGAGATTGAATCTTCCTCGGATCCTAACTCTCGTTGCTGGACAATTCTTCGCTCGCCAGTTTGTGGCATTCACTTTTCCACGGGAACCTTTTAACTATCTACTTTTACGCTCGTCTCTAACAAATAAAATACTATCTGTACGGAATTAGAATTTTTATTGCTCCTACAATCAGTTAAATCTTCTTTACTTAAATGAATGTGTTTTTTTCTCTCCTCTGAATTAACTTTACAAACATGTTATCAAAAGCTAAAAAAGCTTTCATACTAGATTAAATTTAGATAGCAGGCATAATAACTGGAACTACTGAAAAATCTCGACAAAGATAATTTCCGACGTTACAAAATTCCCAATAAAAAATTGCCGAATAATAAAATTCTCGTTGTAAAATCGCCGACAGTTTATAATATTATCAAAATTGAAAATTCCCGACAGAAAATTACCAAAATTGTAAAATCACCGATGCTATAAAGTTCTCGACACGAGAAAATTCCTGAAATTGGAAAATTGCCGAAACAATGTTCAATTTTCGTCAATTTTCTAGTGTTGGGAATTTTCCAGCGTCGGTGATTTTACAATATTGGTAAAATTTTCAGGAATTGCTTAGTTTTGGGAATTTTCTAGTGAAGGGAATTTTGTATTGTCGAGGATTTTACAATGTCGGAAATTTTATTTTTTGGGAATTTTGCAACGTCGAAAACTTTCTTTGTCGGAATTTTTCAGTCGTCCCAAATAATTTATGCTGAATATTGAAGAAAGGTTTCATTCTTTTACTAAAACAATTAATGGAATGAATATTGAACACACATACAACGTAACTATTGTAAAATGGTTATTCTTATTTATTTTCAGTAAGATTCAGGAAAAAGCCCGCAGTAGAATAAGATTTACTTGGTCAGACACAGGGAACGAAAGAAAGGCACATAATTTCTTCCTCTGCGTCTGACAAGTAAGTTCCTCTACTTCTAAGTTTTTTTATTTTTCTTTCGACTTATTTCCATCGAAGACTACTATAATTTAAACAAGAAAACAATGACTTATTGAAAGTTTTTAACCCACAGCTTTTATGAAATTTCCTTTCCAGGATAGAAAATAAATCTGACCTTACATACTTTTTGTTTCCTGGTATAATTATATTAATCATTACATTTTTTATATAACTTATATCGTATAAATTCATATTATATATGAATATATATAAATTCATATTATATATATATATATTCATATATTATATCATATATTATTTATAAATATTCTTTAACTGATGTTATGGTTAAATTCCTGTTACGTCCAAGATAATAATGAGGTAAAAAACATCTCAGATGTTTATGATGGATAAAACAACGACGTCATTCGGACCAATTTATTGCTGTTAATATTCCAACGTTTTGAAATCTGTATAATTTCCTCTTAAAGGGACCATCTATATAATAATATCAAACAATATATCAAGAAAAGCAACTTAAAAAACAGTCGTAAAGTATTACAAATAAAAAAAAATACAGTTAGTTTGTCTTACCTAATTAAGTTAAAGTCATGTATACATGGAAAGAAAATTGTCGGACTTGTATTCTAAAACAAACCGAACTGGAATTTATTTGGAGATTAAATTTTCAGAAATCAAAAGGAAAATCATTATATTTACCTTGTTTACAAACTTTAAAAGTTTTTGATCCAAATGACGTTTTTGATCCAATTGTCGTTGTTTTATCCTTCATAAACATCTATGATGTTTTTTACTACATAATTATTTATAATTATATTAAAAATGATATAAAAAAATAAAAAATCTCCTCTTACAAAATGCTGGTAGTTGAGTAAGATAAAAAATTCAAAATAGCAGTTATTACTAAAATTGAAAAAAGTGTGTTTGAATATTGGTATGTAAACGTTAAATAAATAAATAATATTAAATAAATATATGATATTAAATATAATTTGTCTTTATTTAAAGGCTATTGAAAAATTTTGTTTCTCTGCCCCTTTAATTTCAAATTTTTGTATAAACATGCAGAAGCACTCCATAGTTTGGAGCAGTTCTGTAAATTATATTCTATCAAGATCAGAGTAAAATATATATTCTGCTGGGTGCGCTCAGAATTTAATTATTCATTTACTCGCTTATTCTTTATTTCAGTGATCGAGACAACAACGGACCGGCGAACCGATAAATGTCTCAGATAACGATATTCCTGGAGTCAGGTGAACTCAGCAGGTGTAAACGGGTTCACGGCTGGGTTCACCAGTGGCGGAGGGATGTGTAACCAATCACAAGTGGGGGGGTTAGGACAAGGTCAACGAAACTTATAAAACCACTTGCAGCAGGTAAAAACCTGATCAAACCGTGGCGCGATTCGGGCGCGTTTACACAGAAAAAATCGCCGCGTTAATTTTTTTTTCGAATAATAACGTGAAAATAGTGAATCTTTGGATATTCGTGAATCGTGATCTCGTGGTGATTTCAGTTCTCAACTTTAGGGACTTTCTTAAAGATAAATCAAATCATGGTAAGTCCTGAATTAAAACATTTGCTGAAAAATTTTTTCCTTGTTAAAATAAAATTACCTTACATAAGTCGACAGTGAAAGGATAATGGAGTAATAAATATTTTACCTTCTTTTGTTACTGAATATTAGTTGAAAATCAGATCAATTGGATTAAGTGGTAAAAACGGTTAGTGAATAAAAAAAATAAAACATTATTTGAAAAAAATGGTAAAATAAAAAAGAAATTGAAATAAAAGTGCCAGGAGAAATTGAAGCTTCAAGTTTTAAGGACGAGGTGGGCGTTACAGTGGCAAGGGAAATGATAGAGATTGGAGGGTAGAATGGGGTGAAGGATAAGTCGACCGATGCGTTTCTTTCGCCGTCAGGACTGGAAAATGCAATTACCGTTCCACGGCAGCATCTGATGGAAACTGGATTGAACAGAAATCGCTACTCTTTCTAATTGGATACACGATCCTTTTTGTGAACTGTCTAATACAAAGACCTACTGGAAGAAATAGACCCACGGAATTGGGATCATTAATTGAAGATTAGCGAAATCGACCTCTGGTAATCAGCAAAGGAGAACAGTTTTTGTACAATAAAGACTTTTCTATACAACGTCCTTTTTATCGATTTCACTTGATTAAATTGAAAAGTAAAAAAACCTTCGTGAACAAAATTTAAATCAATTAAATTCAACTGCAATTTTGTTTAAATTGTTGAGTTACTAAATTTTCTTTCATTACAATTAATTATACTTAAAATTTAGATTTTAAATCTTAATTAATTATACAATTAATTATACTTAAAATTTAGATTTTAAATCTTAATTAATTATACTTAATTATACAATTAATTATAATTAAAAGTTAGATTTTAAATCTTTAAAAGTTAGATTTTTATTTATAATTTCAAGAATTAATGTTATAAAATATACTTTATTCTAGATTTGAACGAATTGAATTGCTTGCTATGAAAGGAACTCTATAAATAGAAAATGCAAATACATTTTTTCAAAGTAGACTTTATAAATAATGGAATAATTTATCAAGGGAAATAGTAAACTAAACCAAGTCGTTTATCTAACGTCATGCCTCTGGTTACGTTATAATTTTTTATGAATCATCATGTATCTTAGGAAAAGTTGATTATATTGATTAAATGATTAAATTGATGATATTGAAAAGTTGATTAAAATAGATCTTGAACCATTTTATGCAATTCAATTACATATACTTTCTTTGTGAAAGTAATTCTAATCATATACCAGATTATAAATTAACTTTTCTACATAATATTGTAATAAACAAATATTATTAATTTGTTAACCACCAAATACCATAATTCCATAAAATAAACCAATACTTTGTTTTCTTTAGGATATGTAAAATTTTCCAATTTCGCAAAGCTTGCGATCATAAAAGCTTTCAAAAATGAATGATAGGAATACGACCGCACAAACACGATAAAATATTCATCCCTTTTTATATCGTTTATGCTTCCGTTTTTTCCGATATATATTCTCGTTAACGATTCTACTACTTTAAAGAAACAGGAAAATAGAAGGATCATCGTTACTGAGAGACGTAGATCGCTTCAGGAATTTCTGTGCATTTTAAGAGAAACCGGTTTGAAAAATTCCAATAATTTTGCAGTCTTTACAAATCCGACTTTTCAAAACTTTTAAAACCTTTTTTTTATTTTGTTCTGAAACTTCAAATAAATAAATAACATGCTTCAAATAAATAGCATGCTTGCCAGAAAAAATTTCCTATTTCCTTTTATTCTGCCTTAATTTCGGGCCAATCCTATTCCCAGTCGACCGAAACGGAAAGAAGTCTGAACGACTGAAAAGAAAAAAAGCAAACCAAAGGAGAAAATTGGCGAAAGACAACTTTAAAAAGTCGCCCGGCAAGTCGAGGAACTTCAAACAATTTTTTACTTGTTTTATTTTTTGAGAAATGGGTTAAGCCATTTTATTTTAAAAGTTCAATGAAATGGGATAAAATAGGACAAAAAACTATACTTTTAAGAAAACGGTAGTAATTTCGACTTTAACTTGTCTCAGGATATAAATTTTTATTTAAAAACTCATCTGAAATTTCTCATCCACTTCGAGTATAAACTAAACCAAGGGTTTCCATAAAATACTTGGAAAAGTACTTTTACGAGTGAAGAGAAGTAAGAGAGGAATGAGGGGGGGGGGGGTGAGTTCAAAATACGAATGCAGCAGGGATCGAGAAGAGATGGGAAATGAGAGAAAAGGAGTTCCGGCTTCGTTGCGATTCTATCGGCTCGAAATTGCAGCCGGAAACTCCATGGTCGAGACTTCGAGCCCGTATCGCAGTGTAAAGTAAACCCAATCGATCTTCGAGAACTCTCGACAAAACGCCGCAATCTTTTCTAACATCCGTTGTTTCATCTTCGTACGTGTTTATAATCCTCCATGAACGAGAAGAGCTCTTATTAAAACTATAAAATTCAACAAAATTTTACAGATATTTAAAAGGGTTCGTATAATCTAAATAAGATTGAATGAAGTTGATTGGATTGAAACAGTTATTATCAAAACTTTCGAGTAAACAGTTTATTTTGAATTATCAACATTTTTTCAGTTTTCAATCAATTTTCTGTCACTATTAATTAATGTGAATATTAAATGTAGATTAATTAACATTAAATATTAATATCTAATACATTTTAAAAATAAGTTAAAGGTTTGGTAAATTTTCATCTCCATTAAATTTTAATAATAGAAGTTTGCCATACAATACAATACAATAGAAGTTTGCCAATTCTTTATTCGTCCTTATTGTGAAACAAGAAACAATAGTGATGTAAATTTTCATGTTGTTTTTAAAGGAAATTAGGCAACACAAATAAAATTTATTCACAAAGTTATAAGTATTTGAATTTTGAAAGCTAATTTTCAAAAAACGAACAAATTTGTCTTCAAATCATTGTATTTTTCCCACTTTTTCGAACTAATGCAGATTTTCAAGTATTTTTTTGCACTTTCGAGTATTCTTTCGTCCTCTTTTGAAAGCTGATAAAAATAAAAAAAGAAAAGGAAGAAGCTTTAAATTTTTTGGTCTATTTAAAAAAAACTTTGTCCTTATGTAAGGAAGATACCTATCCTATACATTTTTTGCAGGCAAAGAATCGGATAAAATCCAAAACTTAAAAAATTTCTAAAGCTTCTTGGCAGATGAAGATTTGAAAATATCAACTAACAAAATTAATTGAATAATTTCATGCAACCATATGTGGACAAATTAAAAATAGACCAGTCAGTAGAGGAAAAAGCTTATATTAAATGTAATATTTTTAAAACTTTTCAATTACATAAAACGTACTTCCCTAATGAATAATGTTGACTTGCAACCCCGTCAGAGGTCGGGAACATGTAAATTTTTTCGAAAACGACATTTTATTGAATAAGTGCTCGAAGAAAAAACTAATATTTCTCAAAATGTACATGTAATAAATGTACATATAATTTAGTTCTGTAATACGAAATCTAAATTTACAACCAATTTGAAGGTACGGAACATGTTTATTTATGAATAAATTAAAGTATTGTTAATAAGTTAATAACTGTTAGGAAAAAACTATTTTAAAGTTGCAAACTTGCATAATGATTCAAATTAATGTTTAGAGCTAAACACCCGATTTGCAACCCCATTGGTTATACGGAACATGCAGTTCTTTATATTTGTTGATTCTCGATTTTTTTATTAAGTATGGCTCAGTGAAAAAAATGTAATATATTTGCAATGTGGTTGCAAATGTTTGATGTAATGGTACGTTTGTAGTGTTAAGTTTGCAACCTAATAAGTGATCGGGAACTTATTAAAATTTCAAAAATTAAAATTTGTAGTCATTTAATTTTTTTTCAGTTGTTAAAAAAATTGTAATAAAGTTGCAAATTAGGGTAAGATTAAAAAAGATTAATTCAAACAGTAGTTAAAATTTCCAACCAATTTGAAGGTTGGGATTATAAGAAAGTACCAAATTTTTCTGTATTTTTAGTAATTCTGACTTTTCTCTTCATTCAAAAATACAATTTTTTTGCAAATTTAAGTAAATCATGCAACCTACAGTAGATAATCATTAATTGTAAATACTAATGTACCTATGTAAAATAATTAAGTTCCTTTAGTTAATAGTTAAAACACTATACGTGGTAATAATTTAAAATTATAATTAATGATTTTACGCATATCTTATATTTTCAATGAATGCTTATTTACTGTAGACTGCATTATTTTAAATGAATGCATGAGGATATAATAATCTTTCTAAATCTGTATTAGTGATAATTGAGTCACTAATTTGCTGTAGTATCAATATCTACTAATTATTATTAATCGTTTTTGGCTAAAACTTTAGTGAAAAGTTGAAACTACTCTCATAAAATTAAAAATTCTTTTTCTACTTTTCTTCGCCATGTTCAAGTCCACACGATATAAGAAAAAATTTTCAAAAAAATTTGTTGGAAATTTTTTTTAATTATAAATATTTAGATGTTTATAGACGTTCCTTAGTGCCTTCTATTTAATCTCCTAAAGTTTCAACTTGATATCTTATTTCGTGTGGACGTGAACATGGCGAAAAAAAGTAGAAAAAGAATTTTTGAGGTTACAAAAGCATGCCCTTAATTCTTTCTTTTAGTAGTTTCAACTTTTCACTAAAGTTTTAGCCAAAAACGATTAATAATAATTAGTAGATATTGACACTACAGCAAATTAGTGACTCAATTTTCACTAATACAGATTTAGAAAGATTACTATATCCGCATACATTCATTTAAAATAACGCAGTCTATAGTAAATAATCATTAATTGAAGACATAAGATATGCGTAAAATAATTAATTATAATTTTAAATTATTAACACGTATAGTGTCTTAACTATTAACTAAAGGAACTTAATTATTTTACATAGGTACATAGTATTTACAATGATTTTTTTAAAAAAATAGTTGATGGTTTTAACCAACAACCAGAATAAGTCTTCATTGATCGTCCTTCAGAAATTAATCCAACTTTGAAATTATAAATAATTTCAAGCATATATTATCGGTCATACGATCATTT
>JBAGKK010222958.1:0-21860 GCA_037177015.1 Euceroptres primus | reverse complement strand
ACACATTCACAAAAACCACTTTTTTGGGTTCAGGGGGTCTCAAAACGTCGACATTTGACAAAAACGGGGGGGGGGGGCGTCAAATTTCACACAAATCTAATACCTTCTCATATGATGAGAATGTAAAAAACTGTTTTTTGTGTTGCAACTTCTCTGTGGTGCATTGAGAATGGTCGCTAGTCGTAACACTTAAGAAAAATTAACAATACCTATTGTTATAAACAATTTTTCTAGCAAAATTCTTCAATTTGCGTTTTTTTCGGATTCAAAGTTTCCTTAACTACTTTAATTGCTACATATATTATTAAAAATGTATTAAAATATGTAATTATATTTGTTAAAATATAACGATTATAACTTGGGTAAACAAATGCGATAAACATATGGAATATTTTGACGTAATTTAATTAAGTTTTATGACTAACTGCCACTTCCAACGCATTATGAAGCAGTTGCAGAATAAAAAACAATTTTTGTCTACGTTAAAATGCCAAAATTTCCCATTTGCTTATAAAAATTATAATTGTTGCATTTTAACAAATATAATTAAACACATATAATTTTCAAGAATGTCTGGAACAATTCAAGAGATTAAGAGAAATCCGAATTTGAAAAAATCACAGATTTAAAAATATTGCTTAAAGTACGAGGGTACTTTGCTTAGTTCTTAAAATAATTTAATTCAAAAATTCACTTGCGAAAAGGTTATTTACAAATAGATTACATTATGCGCTAGAGATAGTAAGCAAATCAGTAACCAATAGTATCATTGAAAAAAAAAGTTAAACTTAATAAAAGTGAATAGTGAATAGTGAAACGGTACTACTACTTTAAAACGGTACTACTACTTAATAAAAAAAAAAAGTTAAACTTAATAAAAGTGAATAGTGAATAGTGAAACGGTACTACTACTTTTCTACTAAGTTCAGTGTTTAACGTAACCCTTTGGAAGATAACCTTTTAGCGATTGAATTTGTTAATAAAATTATTGTAAAAATTAAGCAAAGAATCCTCGTGAAATTTCAAGGGGGTATATATCTTGACGAAACTTAGATATGATCTAAGTCCTATATTTTTTAAGTTACCCAGAAAAAAGTTACGAGATAGTGAAAAGAGGTGTTCATAACATTTTATACGAATTTTCCGGATTAATTTATATTAAGTGAAAGTAATTGTGGACTCATCTCTGGTAAAATGGGAAACAGATTTGAGGGAACAATAATCCTGGTAAGTTTCAAAATTGTATCTAAAGTACTTTTTTTACAGTGAAGCTTTGAATATCTGTAAAAATACACATTTTGACATGCCATTGAGCTATTGATAAGAGCCATTGAAAGTTGTCAGAAAAGATTTATAAAATTCCTACACTGGAAACAACATGGAACTTATCTTCCACCTGATACAGATCTAATTGAATTAAGGAAAAGATTAAATATTTGCTCATTAGAGGATAGGCGAACATATACTAGTATACTATTTCTCTTTAAAGTAATTCGAGGAATATTTGATTGTCCTGAAATACTTCAAAATATACCGTTTGTGGTTCCAAAATACACAAGAAGTGAACAGATTATCTATGTTTCTCCAAAATTGATCCACCAATCGCCATTACACACTATGTGTACGAATTAAAATGAATTTTATGACAAAACTGGACATGATATAGACCTGTTCGTAACCTCCATTGACATATTTTGTAATGCGGTACATGATTATTAGTGATGCCGTTTGTCGAGACTCAAGGAATGTAAAAAATTAATAATAATATAAAATATTAAATTATTAATTCATATTTTATAATATTTCAAGTCCTTGAATTGAAGAACTGTAAATATTACAAAATATTAATTAATAATTTAATATTTTATATTATTATTAATTTATTTACATTCCTTGAGTCTCGACAAACGGCATCACTAATGATTATGTTTTACACGACGAGGTCATCAAAATTTACTAGCATACAACACACGTAATATGCCATGTACATCTGCGCAAATATTTTTAAGCATATAATACTTGTGCATATAAATATTACATGCATATCATTGTAGCTCTGTTAATGGTCTTCGATCGATGAGCTTAATAAACTGAAATGAAATGAAATGCCACTTTAAATATATTTGTAGCTATTATTTTCACTTAAAATAATATTTAAGCAATAGAATAAAAAATTTAAAGTGTTATCTATCGCTGAATCATCACCAGAGTAACTTTGTGTAAATAATTTTCTAGCTCAAAGACTTTTAAATATGTGTTAAAAGGGCCATTTTGTCTACACTTAAGCACCTTTTAATACGATTTACGAATAAAATATAATTGATTCACATACTACAAAATGAAAAATCAACGCTAAATTGTTGTTAAATATGTGTTGAAAGGGCCATTTTGACTACACCTAAGCACCTTTTAATACAATTTACGAATAAAATATAATTAATTCATACATTATAAAATGAAAAATTAACGCCATTATTGTTAATAATGTTAGAAGATTATATTTTTTTAAAAATATGTCCGCAACTTAGTTTAGACTAAAGTCAGTGGATTGACCCTTTGTAAATAAAAATCACTCCCTCAATAATTTTAAACAATTTTAGCACCAAAAATTTTAATCGTAAACTACGATTTTTGGAAAATTGTTCACTTAGTTTGATTATAACAATGAAATTGATTACGCAATAAATTATATAAAAAATACAAAGTAACCCAAAAGTAACTAAAATTAAAGTTACAAGTTACCGTAAAAATAGTAACTTAGTTACGTGACAGTTACTTTTTTTTAAAGTAACTAAGTTCCTGCAATAGGTACAAGTAACTTATTTTTTTCAGTAACTTAGATACTTGTAACGAGTTACCACCCAACACTATTCTAACCTAACATATTGTCAAATCTATAAGGTCTTATAAATTTTGAAGCTTTCAAATTGAACGGCTCTTGAATTAAGATTTGTTGGAGCTTTAATTTTTCGTAACTTCGAAATCTAAAGGATGCAATTTCAAACATTAGGAGTTGAATTTTTTTATTTTGGATTGTACGAAGTTCAAACTTATGATATGAAGCCTAAGCGATTCCAGAATCATAAAATTACTGTAAACTTTTAAAGAATTATAATCAAGAAAAAGTCAGAGAATTTAGACAAATAATTATTTGGCTAAATGCTCTGACTTTTCCTTGATTATTATTATAGAATTGTTCTTACAATATAGAATATTTCGTCAAATATTTATTTATCTTCTAGTAATAACCTATAATTTCCAATATTCTTCGAAATACGAGTCTTTCAAAACAGCCTTGAACAATTCATATCCTTCGGGAGTATTGAGGAAGAAAATTCCACAATGTTCGGAAAGGATGGGGAAGTACTGAAGACGGTTATTGACAGAGGGGTGAGTTTGGATGAAAAGAGATAAATAAGGTGTAGTCTATTGGTCTATTGGATTCTTGCACATGGAAGATCTTCAAAAGGAAAAACCTTTAACGATGTCACCACTGCTATTAAAGACTTTGGACTAACAAAATTAACCAATACTCCTATCCTATCGAAACGAGGACGCCGAAGCTGTCTCTGTTATACCAATCTACACGCCCATTCTCTGTTCATTGCCAAACCACCAAGACCACAAGGTTTGTCGATGGCGCCAAATCGAATTATAGACCAGAGCAATAAAAGACCAAATTATCTTGATCATTAATGTGATAACTATACAAAGAAGTTACTGTAACTAAGAAGAAACTAATATCGAAGTTAAAAGAAAGAAAATGATGGTGTAACTTTTTTTTTTTAAATTACTTAAACAGAAAGAAACCTAGGCTTTTTGTAATCAGAATTGTAAAGAGAATTTAAAAATAAAATAAATCGACATTTATAATCAAGTAAATAGATATCCTAATGAGAAAATCGATAAGTAAGAAGTAGTCAGCAAGAGAGACAAAACTTCTGTGCCTTAAATAACCTTTTGAATAAACAAGGTGACACTAATAAAGGACATTAGATGAAAAGACATTCATCCAATTAGTCTCTAGTTTAAAATTATCATTCTTAAGTGCTTTATTTCTAGGGAGTTGGTGCTAAATGAGCTTGAATAATACAGGGACCAGATTCTCGATGGGTCGAGAATCTGTTACGAGCACGACGTAAACAAATATCTGACTTCTTTTCTTTGGAAATTTACAGTCCAATCTTTCCAGAAAAGAGTGGATATAATCAAATTTACACCTCACAAGTCCAGAATATATTTAGATCTTACACGAATTGCAACCTGAAAATACATTAATTTCCAGGCTTCCATTTACAGTTTCAAATGTTTTCTGAAATATTTGTTTGAAAGTGAAATATTAGAAATAAATAAAAAAAACTAGCTGTATCCATTTTATGAGAACCTATTTTTTTCAAAATTTGGAAATTGTCGCCACTATAAAAACAACTATCAAAAGAATATGAAGTGTTACGAAGATTTCTGGATTTGAAAAGTATTGGTAGGTTGAATTTTATTCTTAGCGACCAGTTTGAGAAAAAATTATATGAAAATTAATAACTCTGAGGCACGGAATGACGAGTATTTCAGTTACTAAAATAACAGATTGATGATTTTATTAGCCGAAATATTGAGCTGAAAGAGAAAATATGGCCGGATTCTGATTCGTGTGGCCGTAATTCAAATCCGGATACATATGGCGGATTACCGAACTTGTGACCCTTACCAGTTTTGCGTCCACGCTTCGCCGAGTTCAGCTAATCGGCCGAAACGAGAATTCGCGTTCGATTGGTTTTACCGATAAGCGTAAAGCTAAGCGACACAAAGCTCAAAACGAATCCATATCCATGTGTACATACATCCATGTACAACACAAATATTATATACATCTCACAAATACCAAAAATCCGTAGCAACTCGCGTTCGTTTTGACCATCAAATGTATTTCCAAAACTCGTAGTCTAAAGCTTTCTCAATTTCCTCTCATCAGTTTCAATTTACAGGCATTCATTAATTTTGCAATTTTGTCTCTCAATTCGTATTGCCTTTTCATTATTACTGGTTATATACTCACAAAAATAATCCTGGATTTATAAAGTAAAAATTATATACTCACAAAAATCTGATCCTGGATACAAAAAGTAAAAATTTCGAAAACACTCAAAAAAAGGAATCAAAAATTATTTTTCCTGGTATTTTTTTTTCATGCTGTAATCAGACGAAAAGATATTTTGTGAGAGATTTAATAAAGAATTTTCTTTAAGAGGAAATAGAAATCTGTAATTTTAATGTACTCGTTTGACACTCCAATTATTCGTTATATAAAGTTATTGAGTCCTCTTTAGAGATTTTTTATTTTTCCGTTATTTCATTCTGAGTTCGATAAAGGTTTTTCTAAAGCAATTCTGTCCAGGGTAAATTACATTGCAAATTGCAAGATGCTATGTTCCAACCAATCTGAAGGTGAAGGTTTAATACCAGATTGCTTCGATCTATTGCAGACTCTGGAGACGAAGCAAGGAAATTTAAATTAGCTGGCAAGCGAAGAGTGGAAAAAGAAAAAGTAGGGAAGAAATTGTAAGGAAAATCAGTTTTTCCACTTTCGAGAAGCAGTGTCAAGATATCTCTTTCTTTCGATATTTCTATGAAATGCTTGTCGTTAAATAAATCTGGTCTCATTGTCAGTTTAGGATCAAGTAAGATACATATATACAAGATCCTACTTTTCTCTACTGTTCTTTCGTTTTTCTGTCAATTTCATTTACTTTTCAAATTGTTTTCTCAGAAATTGAAACTTGCTAGAAGTTTGGTGATACGAAATTCCAGTGATAGACGAATTCATGCATAAGTAATCTAGTCAACTTTTCTGGAGAAATTGGAGAGGTGGAGTGGAGCTGTAATTAAAAGCCAACCATGCTCTGTGATCCTGCCGCGAAGTCACTTGCTGTACAAGTTCAGTAGCGCCCAAGTAATTCACAGTAAGTCAGTAACGTAGAGAGGCACATCAAACCATCTTCCTATCTACTTTTCGGATGTGAACAAGTCGATTAGCATAGAGATTGAGTCGCAGCTGTTTATGCAAATCGAGGATCTCGCGTCGCGTTGAACGAGTCGATTCGAGTCAACGCAAATCGGCAAGTCGACTTTGATTCAAGTCCTAATCATCCATCGTCCTACACCAGGAAGGATGTCACCTAATCTAAGGGAGCCAATCGCAGAAACCCATCACTTGTCTTAATTGAATGCAAATCTGGAAAATGCGCTCAGTTGAAAAAGAAAGATTTATTTCCTTTTTCTCTATGAACATAGGAAAAAGAAGATTTACTTCCTTTTCCTCTATGAACATAAAAAAAGTCGAATATGAACCAAATGCATCACAGTAAAAAAGAATACTTAACATTGTTACGCATTACAGTGGTTTGGATTAAATTCAGTAAAATTTGTCTTCATTTAAGCAATATATTGGTTTAAATTTAATACCACATTACCTGAATTTCAGAATTGAATCTTAAATTCAAACAAATTTTATTGAATGTTCATAATTCAAATCATTTTAAGGTGTAACAATTTTAAGTATTCTTTTATACTGTGAACGGTCTTTTTCTTCAAATCTCTGTTATGGGGCATTATTTCTCAACTGCCCCAACCCAAAAATCGATTGGGCTCAAACTTGGGTAAATTGGATGGTAATTTATAGGAAAAAAATTCTGTCGTTTTGTACGGGTACCATCTATTTCAATGATTTATACCTCTGTTAATATAAGTAAAATCAATTTTTTGCCCGAACAACTTCGATAGAGTTTTTCAAGCCTCCTTTTCATTTATCGTACGCATTTTGTTTGAAAAATAAGTATTTCACATTCAAAAATCAAAATAAAAAAAATTTGACTTTTTTCGAATTTAGGGTATCTTTTCTTTTCTTTTTATCTAGAAAGAAATCTTAGGTTTTCGCCTTTGAACGCCTATAGGTTTAAAAACAGACAATTTTTTAAAAATAAGCGTTATGTAGGTTTTCTTCGGTTATCATTTTTTTCAATGATTTATGACTCATTTAAAACCAATAAAAATAAATGTTCTCAATACGGGTTTTTCATGCCCTTTCTTCTGATCATAAGTATTTTACGAAAAAATAAATGTTTGACCTTCAAAAATGAGAGTAAACCTTCATTTTTGAAGGTTAAAAAATAAATGTTTGACCTTCAGAAATTAAGGTCAAAGCCTTTGTTGAAGAAATAATTGTTTTAACCTTAATTTTTAAAGGTCATTAATTTTTTTATAAAATGCTTATGATCAGAAGAAAGAGCATGAAAAACCCTACCGAAGCTGTAGTGAGAACATTTCTTTTTATTGATTTTAAATGAGTCATAAATCTTTGAAGAAAATGATAACCGAAAAAAACTTACATAACGCTTATTTTCAAAAATAAATAATTTGTCCATTTTCAAATCTATAGGTGTTCAAAGGGAACAACCTAAGCTTTCTTTCTAGATAAAAAGAAAATAAAAAAAAATAACCTTAATTCGGAAAAAGTCAATTTTTTTTATTTTGATTTTTGAAGGTCAAATACTTATTTTTTCAAAAAATGCGTACAATCCATAGAAAGGGCAAAACAACAAATTTTAAGTTAGATTTCAAAATTACCTATCAATTATGAAATTAATGAATTTTCAAATTTTCAACAAATAAAGTTTCCGAAATAAGTCTGCTGCAATTCTACAGAATCTTACAAAAAATCACCAAAAAGATTACGATTCCTGTCTGGAATCTAAAAAATACTCCACGAATTTCTAGACTATTAAAATCTTTGGAAATCTATAAAATTTTATAAAATCCTTCATGAAATCTTCTATAACTTTCGGCACCATTTAGAATCGTCTAGAATACCTATTTTAAATTTACCAAATACTTTTAAATGTGTTAAATAGAATCTTCTAGTTTTTTTGAACTTTTTAAAATCTTCCAGAGGTTTTTTGATTCTTCCAAATTCTTCTAAAATCCTCAAGCATTTTCTAGGACCTTCTAAAATCGTCTAGGAACTTTTGAACTCTTTCAGAGATACCCAGAGTTTTTCAGAGCCTCCTAAGATCTTGTAATATTTTCAAATACATCCCAAAATTTATTATAATTTTCAAAAATATTCTAACTTCCTGTTTCAGAATATTTTAGAATTCTCAAAAATCTTTTGAATTCTGCCATAAACTTCTCAAATCTTCTAGTCTCTTTCAGATTTTTTTCTAAATTTTCAAAAAGTCTACAGAATTTTACAAAAATTCTGAATTCTAGAATTAATTCTAGAATTCTTCATGAATGTTTATCTAGAAGAATTCTTGAAGATTATGGAAGTCTGATGGATTTTAGAGGGTTCTGAATGATTCTGCAGAATTCTGAAAATTCTAAAGCTCAGAATATTCGTAAGAATTCTAAAAGATTTTGGAACTCTCTTGCATAATTTATAGAATATAGAATTTTAGAATATTCTTTAAGACTTTATAAGATTTTTATAGCAGAAACCAAAAAACTGTAAAAGATTATGGAAAAATCCAGAAAAATCTACAAGATTACAGAAGATTCTGCAACAGTCTCGAATATTTTAGACAATTTTTAGAGACTTCAGATAAGTCTTAAAGATTCTAAAAGATTTAAGAAAATTTCGGGAGTCTTCTGCACATTTTGGAGGAATCTAAAAGATTCTATAGAATTCTGTAAATCTTTAAAAGATTTTAGAAGGATATGGAAGAGTTCCGAATATTTTAGAGGATTTTATAAGATTTTGGAATAGTTTCAGGATGACTAGTGATCAGGCCATTTGGAATTTCTGAGTTTTTCCTGGTTTTTTTCCGACCAATTTTACATTTTTTATTTAAAACAACGTACATATTATATGTATTTTCTTCGTATAAAAGCTCCAATTAATAAAAAAATCTTTCAGTATTAATAGGCAACGTTTCGGACTTTATTAAGGCTAAGAGACGTTTTTATTAACTGGACCTTTCACACGAAAAAAAATACATATAAAATTGACAAAAGATCGAAACTGAAGAATATGGATATAAAAGTAGTCATTATCCTAGATAACTTACAAGTTCTCACAAAATAAAAACATTAGCAGTTTTTTCCTGCTATCTTAAACATTTAATTATATACCTTTTTTACATTTTTGAAAAAATAAAAATTAATGTTCTCGAAATTGATTTTTTCCCCTTTTCAAATAACCGTAAATGAAGTGAAAATAAGTAGATTTTACCATTAAATTAAAAAATTCCGGATCTGAAATAAAATTCCAGGGGTTTTCAAGGTTTTCTCCCGGTGAAATCAAATTTCCGAGGTTTTCCCGATTTTCCGGTCCGCTAGTCACCCTGGTTATGTAATTTCAAGCCTGCGTTCGAGATTGAAAAAAGTGGCCATGTTTTAAAAAAAGTGACCAACAAATTTTCAGTTAGATTTTCGAATTACCTATCAATTATGAAATTGATGGATTTTTAAATGTTCAACAAATAAAATTTCCGAAATAAGTCTGCTACAATTCTCCAGAATCTTACAAAAAATCACTACAAATCTTACGATTCCTGTCTAGAATCTAAAAAATACTCCACAAATTTCAAGACTTATCATTGGAAATCTCTAAAATTTTATAACATCCTTCATGAAATTTCCTGTAATTTTCAACAACCTTTTAGAATCGCCTAGAATATCAATTTTAAATTTTCCAAATACTTTTATCTGTGTTAAATCTTCTGAAATTCCTTAAAATCCTTTAGAATCTTCTAGGTTTTTTTAAAATATTTTAGAACCTTCCAGAGGTTTCTTGATTCTTCCAAATTCTTCTAAAATCCGCAAGCATTTTCTAGAACCCTCTAAAATCTTCTAGGACCTTTTGAACCCTTTCAGAAATGCCCAGAATTTTCAGAGCCTACTAAAATCCTGTAAAATTTTCAAACACATCCCAAAATTTATTATAATTTTCAAAAATATTCTAACCTTCTGCTTCAGAATCTTTTAGAATCCTCAGAAATCTTTTGAATTCTGCCATAAACTTCTCAAATCTTCTAGTCTCTTTCAGATTTTTTTCTAAATTTTCAAAAAGTCTATAAAATTTTACAAAGATTCTGAATTCTAGAATTTAATCTAGAATTCTTCATGAATAATTATCTAGAAGAATTCTTCAAGATTATGGAAGTCTGATAAATTTTAGAGGGTTCTAAATAATTCTGCAGAATTCTAAAAATCCTAAAGTTCAGGATATTCGTAAGAATTCTAAAAGATTATGGAATACTCTTGCGTATTTCATAGAATATAGAATTCTAGAATATTCTTTAAGACTTAATAAGATTATTATAGCAGAAACTAAAAAACTGTAAACGATTATGGAAGAATCCATAAGAATCTAGAAGATTAAAGAAGATTCTGCAACAGTCTCGAATATTTTGGAGAATTTTTAGAGACTTTAGATAAGTTTTAGAGATTTTAAAAGGTTTGAGAATATTTTAGAGGATTTTAGAACAGTTTTTAATATTTTGAAAAATTTAAATAGATGCTGAAAAAATTTTTCAAGAGTTAGAAGAGTCTGAGAGAGCCTGGAGGATTATGGATCAGTCTGAAATTCTAGAGAATTCTAACAGATTCAATTTTTTCTTTTTTGAAAAATATGAAAGATTTGAAAAGATTGAGGATCTTGAATTTTGAGGATTCTGAAAGACTACAGGACCGTGTAGGATTTTCTAAAGAATTTTAACAGATTTCAAATAAGTGTTGACGATTTTGTAGACTTTTAGAAATTTTGTGAGCCTTTTCTAGATTTTCGAGGATTTTTGAATAATAAACTTTCCGAATGTGACAAACAAAGTCTCATTTCAGCATGACAATAAATTTCATCGGAGGACGAAATTAAAAAAAAAATTATTTCTATTTTCAACGAAACAAGTGAAAATTTTTTTAAAAGTGGAAATAGTGAGAAAATTAAAAAAAAAGTGATTAAAAGTGACCCCTTCTAAAAAAAAGTGAACAAAGTGACTCCCTGGCAGCCTGTAATTTTTGATAATATAATTTTATAATATCTTCATAATGAAAATATTCTAGTTCTCATTCTTAATTTTAGTGACCCTCTTTTGAAATCTGTTGTATAATTATAAAATTATTCTAAATTATAAAAATTTATTCGAATTTTTTTTGAAAATATAAAAAATCGATTTTCTCATAAACAGCCTTTTCAAATTATTGTTCATTTCTTTTTAAAAAATGTACACTTATATAAAGAAAATATTCTGCAAATTTTCTGTGGACAACAACTTTTACGTCGAGAAGAATGATTTTATTTTATTTCAAAATAAAAATAATAATTCTATTTCTTTCAAGCTTTGCGAATTCCCATCACTTTGATTGAGACTTTTAAACTGAAACCAAAGTTTTTTTTCCCTCTTTCAGCAGTTCTTTTTTTTTTTACTTTCCAACATACAATCTAAACGGTTAGAACCCAATCCTGCGTTTTCGGTCACAAATCCAAACCTTCCAAACCCAGTAGTTTTCGATCGATCCGCTTTGCGAAAGTGGCTGTCGGATCAGAGTTCGTCTCGCATGTCAAAAGCGCGTTATGTCAACGCTTTCGTTTAAAGTCAATTAATCGGATAGCGAGCAAGCTTGTGTCGATTCAGCCACTAAACAAAAGGCTTAAGCCTCAGTCAGATTCGAGTGATAAAGGGAACATGCAGTGGTTATCGGAACAGTGTCGGTCGGTGAAAATGCATCACCGCTTTTTGTCTTATCAGTGACAAGTGAAAGGTTTTGTCCAGCGAGCTTTCGCTCGATAACGACCTTTACGGATACCCAATGATCGACACGCAAGCCGGACGTGCAAGCTAACGTATCGTTTCGTTTTTATGATTTTTTGCGATTTACATATATATATATATAGGGGGAGAAAAAAACGATTGGGGATGGGGGTGAAAAATTATGGGGAACGGGGTGTAGAAGCAACTCGCGGCTGCAAAACGCCATACTCCTATGGCCCGCCGCGATAGTAAATCAATTAGCTTGCATTGTAAATAAATCACCGTTTTACAACTCTGCCGTACCATTTCGAACGACATTCGGACGAAATTTATCGTCCATTTTCATTCGTTTCGCTTCCATTTCCAACCCAATCCGCGCACGTTCAGTATTCTAATCTTCAATTCGAATTTGTCTATCTAGACGTTAATTTAACCTTCAAACTGCTCCAGTTTATTCACCCTTTGATATTGTTTTGGACAAGTGACCCCAAACTTGGTATTGTTACACATTTCACGAGACTGGATATTTCTGGACTTACTTTTTAAAATAATCTTCCGTATTTCATATTCATCCTGAAAAATTAAAGTTTTTTAGTTTATATTAAACACTCAGAGAAAAAGTAGTCTTGAAACAAAAGTATCGCCCTCTTGCGTGTTTTGTCTTGAACCACGTAAATTTGAATTTGCTTCAAGATTAGGTCAAGTTTCTCGCAAGAGGACTATGTTTGCTTATGTTTGCTGCGAAAGGATTCCTTTTGAGACAAATGAACATTCTCTTAACCTTAAATTTAAGAGGAAATTCCATTTGTTTCAAGAAACATCCTTTTGTCGCAAGAGGACATTTCTCTGAGTGAAATTTTCCCCACAGTAAACTTGGATGTTTCAACCTTTCTAAGTTTTAACATCAATCTTTCAATCTTGATTATGTTGGACAACACAGAAATGACTGAGGATAAAATTTGTTGCAGGTAATTCTTTAAAGGGATAAAATTTAATTCTGGAAACTTCACGTCTTTCAAAATACATGTGTTTTCATGGAAAAAACAAAAGAAAATTTAATCAATATTTAGGTCAAATTTATCCTGTGAAGTTAATTTTTGTTGCAGGTAATTTTTACCCCGAGAGGTAAACTTTATCCTTCGTTGTGTTGTGAAGAAAGAATGCACTTTATCCTTCGTTTCTTGCTGTGTAATAGACCCTGAATTCTAAAGTCAAGATAGCTTAAAATGATAGTGTTTTTGAATATATTTCAAAATATTGTTTCAACCCTTTGCTACAGCAAATTATTCTAATAAATTCATGTATAAAATAATATAATAATAACAGAAAATCTCTTCTGGATTTTTTCAAGAAAGATTATCATAGTGGTACAATTCCAAAGGACTAAATTACTATTATAAGTCTTGAATGGAATAAAGCCAACGGTTGTTATTTCAGAAAATGGAATTTCCGGGCCAATTAGTGTGCAAAATATTGCAAAACAATGCGTCGAGCTTGACGATCGCACAATAAAGCCACCGACATGGGCTTTCAAACAATAGCTTACATAAAGTACTTGTCAGAATAATATGTCCTTACCACAAATAACTGTATAGCTAGGTTATTTATTCATGTAGAAAGTAGGACAGATTCAAAACAACTCTGAAAATTTCATTTAATTTACAAAAGCTACACTAAACCAAAAGGCTGAAAATGCCAAACTCAGCGAACAGAATGTTTTTAAGAACGGAAACTTCAAAACTAAATTCCAATTGGAAGAAAAATATTTCTTCATTTGAAGAAATTAAAAATAAAAAAAATTTCTAAAATTACAACAAGGAAAGAGGGAAAAAGATGAAAGTGACTATTAAAACCTTTAGCTTCCCTTGACTCAAAAATAAATGAAGGGACAGTTGAAGAGTACATTTTCAAAACGTCTTATACCCATTTTCCAAAAAATTTGACTTTTTGCGTTATTCATAATCTTAGTAACATTATGTATATGATAGACTTACTTACGTATTAAATTTCTTTTATTTATAAAAAACGATGCTAAAAAGTGAGTTCATTTCCAAAGTGTCTTATATCCATTTGAGTAGCGCTGAAGAAAACTGGACGGATACCGTTTTTGTAAATACGATTGTAATTCCCGAAACGGTACCCGTTTAATTTTGTTCTCATATTAAAAGAAACTTTCTTGAATTTTTTTCAACATTTTTTATAAAGTTTTAGTACTGCCGCAAAGTTTTTGAAATTTTTAAAATTTGGAAAATTTTTAATCTTGTTCTATGGATTCGAAAATCATAGATAATTTTTTTATGTACAATTTTAGGTAGCAAGTAAGAATATAAAATTCAAAGGCAGTGTCTAGTATTACGGAAATTTCCATACAACTAGCACACAACATAGTATGGGCCGAGACTATTGTTATGAAAAATTACGTAATAATAGCCTGCCCCCCCCCCTTTGTGATGTGTGCTAGTTGTATGAAAAATTCCGAAACAATATCCAAATAAAAAATAAAAAATTCTAATTTGACCAAAAAATGTTTATTTTCATTTTCAATTTTACATTCTTACCTGTTCCTTAAACATATACATATACATATATATATATATATATATATATATATATATATATGTGTGTGTGTGTGTGTGTGTGTGTGTAAATGAAAGAAATTCTCTATGAGTTTTGCACACAAAACAATTTAAACAAATTTTGAAAATTTCAAAAACGTCCTGGCACTACTAAAACTTATCTAAAATTTTAAAAAAATTCACTAGGAGAAAATAATTGGACGGGCACTATTTTAAAAAACATGATTTTTAATTTTTCAACATCACTCTATCAACCTTTTCGTGTCCAAAGTGTCTTACAGCCAACCATGGTTTATTTATAAAAGTTACTTCTAAAGATGCAGGATTTTTTTTTTACTGAATATACAAAACCTTGTACTATTAGTGAAATCAATAAGACAAAATAACAGGTTGTAAATAAAAAACACAAAGCTTTATTGAAAAATCGTCTGTTGTGAAAGACGGCATTTCTTGGATATAAGACATTTTGGAAATGTGCTCTTCAGTTTTTTGTGTTTTTAATTTGTCCAAAATTGTTTCTTCCAATTGGAATTTTGTTTTGAAATGTCAATTTTCAACGTTAACTGAATTTCTTACATGAATTTTGATATTTTTATCCCCACTAGGAAATAAAGGAATCCCTTAATTACTAATTAATTAATTATGCTCTAATATTGATTAGTAGCTTAATAGTTAATTATATTTGAAACATAACTTTTATTGTTGTCTGATTTCATTACTGAGAAGATGATTCGGTGGACAAATCAACATTGACCGTAAATCAAACACAGTTGCACTAGCATACAAGCAGGAATTAATCGAGCAGGGATAGTTTGCATAAGGACGATACACATAATCAGGCGTAGTGTACTCATTTCGAACAAGATCTTAATTATGGTCTTTACACAAAATCATAGTTTCCAGATTCAATGAATTCATTTATTTAGATTAACAAAATAATGCTTGAAATAATTAAATTTCAACTGATTATGACTGCTTTTACCAAAATAATTATTAATTTGTAATTAAATTCTTTTTTGACACAGTGTGCGTAAAATGTGTTTTTACACACCCATATTAGTGCTTAAAACGGCTTATTACACGCCCACTAATATGGGTGTGTAAAAACGCATTTTACGCACACTGTGTCAAGAAATATCGTATGCCACTGGTGCGTACGATTTACACACGCGTAGTGATCCCGTGTGTAAAACCGCATTTTACGTACATGTTGCATAATATACTATTTCGAATTCTAGGGTGTCAATTCGGCAATTTAAAGTCGTTAATTTATATTTCCTCAAAGCACAAAGGTTTATTTTAAATTATCCCTTTCATTCCAAAGATGGAGATCTTTATTCTAAAAATCTTCGTTCTAAAAATACAATGGAGAACAAAAATCTGAGACTCTTTAAGTTGTGTTTTAATGTAATCAAAACGATATTTCCATTTTCTAAAAAAAATTCGGAACACAACCTAATATCGAAAGGATTAAACAAAATATATAATCAAATAATTTTACAATTCTATTAGAATCCCTTGGAAAAGTAAATAATCTTTCATTCCCTTGTATTATTCTTCTGCTAAATTATAGATTATAATTACCCCAATCATCTCTGTCCTCCTTTATCCTTCTAAATTATAAATTATAATTATCTCAATCATCTCTACCCTCCACTTAATAGTTAAGTACTTTATAGATGCAGTTATCGGTTATTTCTAATTTTATTTTTTTAGGAATAAAGGTCATGTCCTCTAATTTTAATAGAGAACCAAAAGCTTTCGCATACAGTAAACGTGTGAAATCGTCGAGTCGAAACCCATATTAGTGGTCGACGTGAACGTTAATGCAAGTGTCGGCTTTAATGATAACGCTAATGCTGATGCTAATAACGCCCTTCGAACTGCCCTGTCGTTAGCTAACTCTCTCTGATCAAGCAGTCTGTCCACTAGCAGACCATCGAATAAACATTCGTGGACCTGAAATCATCCAGCTTTCGATCGTAATTGATTATTGGCTATTTATATAATCTCTGTAAGCCAATTAATTAAACCGTAGGTTATCTTCTGTCATCGTTTTCCAGTCAGTTTCCTCTCCTGACACATTTGAATATTGTTTCTCCCTTTTCACGATTCCACAACGTTCATAAAGATACGAATACAAATTTGGGGATTATTCACCTTGGAAGCTATTATTTTTAAAGCATCAAATTGAAAATATATTTTTCATAGGACGTAAAAGCGAGTGAATTTTACGGCACCTTTTATAAAGTTTAACTGGGTGGGCAATATTGATAATAATCCTCACCACAAATATAAATGCTTAGTGATGCATGTTTTACGATGGATCTATGGAAAACAGTTTAATCAGTTTGTAGGAATTTTAATGAAATATTTCGTTAATTAAATAAAAGAGAAATTGGTATAATAATTTTCCAATTGAACTTTGAGCAGCGATAGCGACTTTTTGATACAGAAATTGCAAAAATATGTTGCTAAAAATTTATAGAGAATTCTTTTCTGCGTAAAATGAGTTATAAAAGAAGTTATTTGGATGAAAATTACGGCTTCGAGCACCCCTTACATCAGTTAGTGCAGTGAGCTGCAAAACGAGTAAAATTAGCATAGACGAGTTCGACGTCTTTCAAGTTTGTTTATTGTGTTTCCATGTTTCTAAACTTTTGTATTTAGTTATATAATGTCTATTATGATATTTTATATGATAAATATGTATAAGTAAGGTATTTACTAACATTTTAGTGCGCTTAGGAAAACCCAGAACCATACTTTTCATTTTCAGGATTGTTTTACGATTTTCGCAGTAAATAAAGCATGTTCTCTCAAAGTTTCCAAAGATTATTATAAAGCTAATATAAATCGAAAATTATATTAACAACGATGTAGGGAAGAGAAATTGTTTCAGAATTTTTTGTGATACGAAGATGCATCTCAAAAAGTTTCCTACAGAACTTGGAAAATGTCATATATTATACAATTATAGCATGAAAAGTTAAGATTGGGTCTGATGTATCAAAAATTATGCTTTTTTTAAAAATCACCTTATAATCGAAGAATTATATTTTAAATTGTCGAAATCATTGTTTTAATTGATTTATAAGTGCAATAATATACAAATAATAAATTGGCAAAATTAACACTATGTAATACAATGTTTAAAAGGTGCACTGAAAAAAATGGTTTAGCTGTCCCAGCTAGACGTTTAGCTGGATTTCGTCTTCTAAGAAAATATAGCTTTGTTACCTAAATTCCTAGCTGAGTTACCTAAATATTTAGCTAAAACGGCTAGATATTTAGGCAACACATCTAGAAATTTAAGTAACACAGCTATATTTTCTTAGAAGACGAAATCCAGCTAAACGTCTAGCCGGGACAGCTAAACTATTTTTTTCAATGCGTAAATAAACTAAACTAAAAATATAACTTCTTATCTCTGAACAAATTACTGACATAAATAAACTTTTTGTCGATCAGAATTAATAATGGTAAACTTAAAAAGTTAAAAATATTAAACAAACAATTTGTTTTTTTTGTTATGAACCATTTATTTGAACAAATACTTGAATAATTAAATAATTTATTTAAATAATACTTGAATAATACTTAAAATAATACTTGAATAATACTTGAAATACTTGAATAATAAAATAATTTATTTCTACAACAAACTAATACTAGTTTGTTGTAGAAATAAATTATTTTGTACTAAAGTCGTTGTGATTTATAATTAGAATCTTATTTAGTAACGAAAAATGATCATAAATTGAAAGTTTCTAAACAATTTATAAAGTTATTTATGCTGTGAAGAAATATCTCAGAAGGTTTCCTGCAGAACTTGAAAAATGTCATAATATACGGTATGGTAAGTTAAGATTAGGTCTGATGCATGGAAAAATATTTCTTTTAAATTATCTTCTAGACTGTCAAAACCAATTTTTTAATTTATTTATGTGTGCAATAATATATGAACAAATAAATCAACAAAATTGTCGATCTCAACAATATGATTTTTATCTCTGTACAAGTTATTTAAATAAACTTGTTGTTGATCAGAATCAATAAAGATGGACTTGAAGAACACAAAAACTATGTACAAATAAAAATTGTATACAAAATTAATATTTTTTTTTATGAGCAATTTATTTGAACGAATACTCCAATGTATCAGTTTGTTGTAGAAAAAAATTATTTTGTACTAAAATCGTTGTGATTTATTATTAGAATGGTAATAAGTAGTGAAAAGGTCATAAATTGAAAATTTGTAAACAATTTATAAAGTTATAAACAATTCTTTTATCTTTTAAGACCCGTGGGCCGACTAATCGACATAGCAGAGGGGTTAATATCAGATGAGAGAATTTGATCAACGAATAATTTTTCATGAAAAAAATCTTATTTTGCGATTTTTTAAACAATTTGTTTAAATACTCGAGTTACTGAAAAACTGATTGCGCCATTCGACTTTACAGAAAAAAATTACGTAAAGTCCAGGTGTTGGACAATTTTTTTCTCCAACTAATTTGCTATGAAGTATACATAAACTCTGAATCGGGTGTCGTACTATGTAATTGTTTATTTATACTGCACAACAAATTGGGTGGAGAAAAACATTGTTCAACTTATGGACTTATGTAATTTTTTTCGCAGAATCGAATGGAGTAATCAGCTTTCCGTATCTTATATATTTAAACAAATTGTTTAAACAATTTTTGTTTACAAAATCAGATTTTAAATGAAAAATTTTATTTTTAATATTTTAGATGCTCTCATCGCAAAACAATAATTCCGACAATTTAAAATATAATTCTTCGATTAGAAGGTAATTTTTTAAAAAACATAATTTTTGATGCATCAGACCCAATCTTAACTTTTCATGCTATAATTGTGTATTATATGACATTTTCCAAGTTCTGTAGGAAACTTTTTGAGATGCTTCTTCGTATCACAAAAAATTCTGAAACAATTACTCTCCCCTACATCGGTGTTAATATAATTTTCGATTTATGTTAGCTTTATAATAATCTTTTGAAACTATGAGAGAACATGCTTTATTTACTGTGAAAATCATAAAACAATCCTGAAAATGAAAAGTATGATTCTGGCTTTTCCTAAGCGCACTAAAATGTTATTAAATACCTTACTAATACATGTTTATTATATGAAATATAATAATAAACATTCTATAACTAAATAAAAAAGTTTGGAAACATGGAAACGCAACAAACTTGAAAGACGACGCGCTCGTCTGTGTTAATCTTACTCGCTTTGCAGCTCACTGCACTAACTTATGTAAAGCGTGCTCGAAGCCGTAATTTTCATCCAAATAACTTCTTATAGCTCCTTTTACGCAGACTAGTATTTTATGATAATGTTAAAACGATACGTTTACTTGAGAATTTCTTACAAGATTTCTCTCCTTTTGGAGGAGTGTTGGGGTAATTTCGTAGGAGCTAGACTAGTAAAGGAAGGTTAGTCCGATTCGCGAATGGTGAGCCACTATTCCCAGGAGAATATCCTGGTTTAGAGGAAGAGAAACCACCCGGTGACATTATTCCTGGTTAGCGCATTCGCGAATCCTGTCGCAAGCTGTAACCACCAAGCGATTTACAACCAGGATCAGTGTCTTCTGGCCGACTAGGGCTGTTGTAACGTGGGTACTCCTTAATCCTCGTATCTCCTGACAGAGTCACTTACTATATGAAGAAGCACTTTCTCCATTTTCTCTGTCTTTTGTCAACTATTTCGAAGGAGGGTAAATGTTCGAATCTTGTGCCCTCGTACGAGCCGTGGTTCGAATCTGGAGCGAAAAGCTAAACCTAAAATCCAAACCTAAACCTAGACATAAACCCCTACTCAGGTGGATTGGCTTTGATTCTACTCAGTATGCTTGACGTATTTTCTGAGAGTGAAACCTTTGTGATGAGAAGAAAGAAACTTATCGCAATTTGAGGAACGTTCCCTTTCTGTCAACAAAGAATACCTGAGTGCATCGAGAATATAAAAATGTTTTTCTGTTTAAGGAGATTTTTTGCAGATCAGAATTTTTTCTCGACTAGAAAGTATTATGGCATCAGGGGATGTTGGTTTTACAGGATAGACAAAAAACTGGGTGACATTTGCGCATTTGATCCACAGCAAAACAAATTTAAAAGGTCTGAAAATTGAACATCTTGAAACAGATTATTTTTAATTTTAATATAATATTTAATGATTTACAATTGACGAACATGTATTAGCTTTCAAAATAAAAATTTCTTAAAGGAAACATTTAATTTCTCTGTTGCAATTGATTTAAAAGGCAAAATTTTATTCTTTTCTAAATAACTCTAGCAGCTTAAACTACTCTCTAAATCTGAATCAATGAATCAGTGACTAATTTTCAGTTAAGAAAATAATACAACAGCTATCTGTTAAATTAATGAAATGGGAGGTATTCAGCATTTTCGTTAAGTAGTATAGCTAGAGAAATTTGAAAATGGAGTGAAGAGCGAAAAATTTTTATATTTGCTTCAAGCAATAATCTACGAAATTCCAAATCTGCCTCGAAACTTTGTATCGAGCTAATATAAGAAGACTAAGATCAGGGTGGCCGTTTTCACCGACGAAAAAAGTTCCCGGTCATTTCCCGGTCATCGAAAATTTTTTCCCGGTCATTAAAAAATAGTTTCCAATGAATAACAGTTAATGCAATGGGTTTTAAAAGTTTCAAACTGTTTTTAATTTCATATTCTGAACATACAAGCATGAATCTCTTTTTAATTTAACATTAAAATAGTTTATATTATTGACGAAGTACAAACGGAGGTTTTCAACTAAGCTCTAGTGATTAATGCTTTTAGGGCGAACATTTGTATATGTTTCTAAAAGTAACATTAGGCTATTTTATATAATGAAATATCATTGTGAGTTAAACGAGAGCATTGGTTTTAAATCTATGTAATATAAATATTTTTAGTCCAACTAATCTTCAGTGAGTAAAGTGTGATATTAAAATATATAAGCATTTACATTTTGTAAAAAAAATGAGATCACAGAGTGTTATAGTTAAACGAGATATATTTTACATTTATCGTACTAAAATTTCTACAATAATAAGTTTTATATAGTTACTCAGTTTTTTAATCTCTTGATCAATGACTTCTGTACTTTTTCGTGCATTTTCTAAGATTGAATTCAAGTTGCTTGTTCACTTTGCACAAATAAGGCGGGAATTTCAAAATTCATAATATAATATATGAGCAAATCACCTTATGTAACACATTTTTGGAAAATTAAAATCGTCATTAAAAATTTTAAAAATTCCCAGCCATCAAAAAAATTTCCGGACATTTCCCGGATTTTCCAGGTCACAAAAAATTCCCAGCCATTTCCCGGCTTTTCCGGTTGTCCGGTCCAGCGGCCAGCCTGTACGACGTAATGTTAGAAATATTGTATAACCCTGTAAATGGAAACCTGTTAGGTTATCACTATAATTATTATTATTATTATTTATCGGCATTTGGAACTCGAAAGTTCATTGCCTCATCTACCCGAGACCGCCACG
>JBAGKK010222855.1:0-21863 GCA_037177015.1 Euceroptres primus | reverse complement strand
TTTACCAGGTTACTTAAAATTCAATTTTTCAAAAACAACAAAAAACGACATTTTGCTATGCAAGGATCTGAAAGTAAACATCTCAAGCTTTATTTTTAGTTTAAAAAAAAGAGAAAAAAAGGTCGAACTTAAAAAAAAATCAAAAATATTTTTGATTTTCAAAACTGGTAGCTAAATTTTGAATTTAAAAAATTTTTTATTTCATTCGAAAGATTGGGAAATAGTCTATCGAAAACGTTTGGGGCAAAATTTTTAATATGTTATACATAAAAAAATATTTATATCCGAAATAGAGGCTCTTTGCGCAAAGTACAGAAATTTCACCCCCTCTACCTCGACGAGTTTTTGACCAAAAAGATCAATTTTTCTTTTTTGAAGTGCCATCTAATAGGACTAAACTTTTTTTAAATTCGAGCCCGATCGGAGAAATTCATTTTCTTGGGTGGGTACACTTGAGAAATAATGCCCCATATATGGTACAAAGGATACTAAAGGGTTAAGTGAGAACAATGTTTTTTTTAATTTCTCAGAATTGAGTCCTCTTTCATTTAATTATTTAATTAATTATTAGTTTAGTTATAAGAAATGTTTAATTGATGATAAGTAATCATTCAGTGCATTATATTTTATTGTATTATTCAAAACATGACAAATTGCATTTTTCAGTTCGTCTGACTCACAAAAGACAGAGGGTCAACTTTGAGACCTCATAACTTTTGACCTATTTAAGTTAGAACCACGTTTTTTTTTAAATTTCTCAGAATTAAGTCCTCTTTCATTTATCCTTATGTAATTTTCACGTCAGGATTGCAAAAAGAATCAAGAAAACGTGTTTTCCATTTTTTGAGAAAAACAGTGGAAAAGCACAAAATTTCAAAAATTCATAATTCCGAAGTTTATGAAGACAGAAGATAGTTTTTTTCTCAATTTACGTGGAATTTTATGTACTTTTAGTTATCCTGTGGCAGCATAGACGTAGATTTATTAGGGAACGCTCTAGTTCACAAAAACTAAACCCATGATTTTTGGCCATAAAAACAGACAAAAAGGTGTCATCTTTGAGAAATCGTAGCTAGCGATCTATTGTACCCAGAGGGTTGTTCTTTATTTTAAATTAAAGATAATTACGTTTACTTTGAGTCATCTGTAGACCATTCTGGCGTAGATTAATCGATTATACAAAATCTAGATGGTTTTTTGAAAAGTAGCTATTTTTGGACCAAAATCGAAAATAAACAGGATTTTTCGAAACGCTGTACCTCGGAAAGTATTGGTGCTAGGACAATATTTTTTTTCCAAATTTCTTAGAATTTTTTTCAACTTTCTTTCCCCTTTGCACCTTTTTTCGTTAAAATCCATAGGGCAGAAACAATCCACGCATATGTGATTTTTGGTACCTTTCTCAAAAAATATGCCCGGGTTCCGCACAGTGGGAAAAAAAGCACTTTTTTGGGACAAAAATCGGCCGACTTCTCAAATCTCAGCGGATCAGAGCTTTTTTTAAATAAAATACTCATAAAGGATCGTACTTTAACGTAGAGGTGGACGTTTTTTCAATTTTTTATTTAATAATTTTGTTATTTAACTTAAAAATTGCAATTGGTTATATTTGCGATATTTACTTAGCCCCATTCATTGATATTTCTGCAAAAAGGTACAGAATTAGTAAATTTACTTTTGTTGAAGGAAAATGTAACTTGTAGATAAGTATCCTGCATTTTGTTAATTGTTATAAACAAATTAATGCATATAACTGCTGCATTTTCGGAATTCGAATGTATTACTTACATAGATTTTGTTATAAAAATGTAAAGAATCAATATTTAATTACGAGCAAGTACCAAACAACAATAATAATTAATAGTTTAAACAATTTTTATAAACAAATTCACTTATTTGGCATATCTATGCATCGAAAATTTTACTTTTCCGTGGAATTATTTATTTTCATGTGAAGAACAAGAATGGTCCACAGTAGAGTTTCATGAAACAACATTTGCCATTGCTATAAACAATTTTTACAAACAAATTAACTTATTATAGTGTCAGTGCCATTGGTTATATTGGTTATATTGCCAGAAAAAATCTCTTTCATGGCTGCAATTTTGACGTTTGGTAGAGAAGCTGGAATATTGCCATGGAATACGTTTTGATATCAATATAACCAATTGCAGTGACGCTCAAATAAGTGAATTTGTTTGAATAAATTGTTTATAATAATGACGAATGTTGGTGGATGGAATTTAGTTGTGCACAAGTTCTATTCTTTAGATGAAAAGAAATTATTCCGCAGAAAAGACAAATTTTCTATGCATAAAAATGCCAAAAAAGTGAATTTGTTTATAAAAATTGTTTATAACAATGACAAATGTTGCTTCATGGAACTCTAGTGTGCACCATTCTTGTTCGTCACATGAAAATAAATTATTCAACAGAAAAGACAAATTTTTGATGCATGGATATGCCAAATAAGTGAATTTGTTTATAAAAATTGTATAAACTGTTAACTTTTATTGTTGTTTGGTACTTGTTCGCAATTAAAAATTGATTCTTTACATTTTTATAAGAAAATCTATGTAATACATTCGAATTCCTAAAATGCAGCAGTTAACAGTTATATGCATTAATTTGTTTATAACAATTAACAAAATGCAGGATATTTATCTACAAGTTATATTTTTTTATTCAACAAAAGTAAATTTACTAATTCTATACCTTTTCGCAGAAATATCAATGAATCTGTTGAGATTTGAGGAGTCGGCTGATTTTTGTCCCAAAACAGTGCTTTTTTCCCCACTGTGTTCCGGTCCGAAATTCGTGTCACAAAACCAGAAGAAACTGAAGAAACTGAAAGCGATTAACAACAAGAACAGAAAATGAAGCGATTAAGCAAACAAAAATACGCTCGTGAGTTAATACGGGATTTCGCTTCTTTTCCCGACAATTAGACTGGACTATTAGGTTCTGATAGCTGATGAGTTTGAAAAATTCTGTGCTATTAACTTATAAACTTACCTGAACTTGATGAGTTACAAGGAGGACAGTTTTATTTTCTAAACCATCTAAAATTAAATTCTCAAATATGTAAAGTCCAACGTTAATATCGACAGCGCTTAAAGGATCATCCAGGAAGTAAATGTCTCTAAAAAATTACAAGATTTTTTGAAAGCAGCTATAAAATTAAAATTAAATTAGAATCTTTAAAAATGTTTCTGAGAATATTGAGATATTAAATATATTGGGATATGAAGAATATTGAAATATGTTTTAAATTACCGATTAGCATAAAATGCTCTGGCAAGAGCAAGTCTTTGTTTTTGTCCTCCAGACAAAGTGACTCCTCTCTCGCCAATTTCAGTTTCATCACCACTTGGCAACATATTAATATCTTCTTTCAAATTGCATATAGAAAGAGCTCTGTAATATCGTTTCGGATCAAATGCTTCTCCAAATATTACATTTTCCTTAAAAGTTGCATTTAAGATCCAAGCTTGTTGTCCAACATAAGCACAGGAACCATCCCTCATCGCTTGTCCAGCCATCATTCGTAATTGTCCTAAACTTGCCAAAAGCAAACTTGTCTTTCCACTTCCTACGTGACCACAAATTCCAATCAGTTGACCCTTAGCTGCTTCGAATGTTATATCAGAAAGAATCTCAATTCGTTTGTTCTCCATGATAAGTCGCTTTGACTTTTTCCTTCTAGATTTTTTCCCTCCGCTGTAACAAAAAATTAAATTAAAAAACTGAATTATTTTCCTAGTTTTCATTGCCTTTAAATTGGATGAAAAAATATATTTTATGAAATTTTTGTTTGTTTGTAAAAACTTACTCGACTTTTGAATTAATTGACGCAGATCGAGTTTCGAAACTGTCGTAGACGAATTTTCCGTTCAGGATGGCAAGAGCTTGAGATCTTACGATCGGTTTCGATACGTGGCAATTTGTTTCTTGAAGTAATAATACACTCTGTTAAAATAAATATTATTAATGTTAATAAAAAATGAATAATTAAGAATTAAAGTTAGATTTTCATTTATTATCTAATAATAAAAGTTTTGTTTAGTCTAACAGGGACCCAAAAAGATTTAATGTGGATAGACGAATTGAATAAATTAAACTGAAATCTTTTAGAGTTCCTGATTTCAAATCTAGAACACAAAAAATATTAGTTAAAAACTAAGTTTAAAGCATCCAAAAAGCAAGGTTTAAAAAGTAGACAAATTCAGCAGAGAAAATAGAAAAATATTAATGTCAACCGATAACAATTATTAGAAATCAACATCCAAAGCGTTAAATTTTATAAAAAGAAAGCAGCAACAAAAAGAAAAAAGCATTTTTCAGTAATTATTAAAAATATACAAGAAATGGTTCATTCTTACTTAGCGTTTGAAATTTATTTACATCACCTTTGCAAGTCTGAAAGTTGTAAAAAGAGGAAAGTTATTTTCTTTTGATAAAATAGAGTGTAAAGTGGAATTTTTAAATCTGTGTTTAAATTGAAATTTAGTAAAATCGCTTGAAATTTGAGAGTAATTTTAAATAACTAGAGAAGAAAGAAAAATACGACACTGCTGAAAATATTAAAATGCGACATTAAACATTGAAAAAGACGTGATTGAAGCAAAATAAATTTTAGGAGGGAGAGACCTTAAATCTGTTGAATGTTAAATTTCCTTCCAATATGTTTAAGAGAGCATAATATACAACTGCAAGAGCACTTTTGGTTTGTACATTAAGGAACGATAATAGTGGAAACACCTGAAAAAAGTAACAGAAAGAAAGACTTAACAAAAAGTCCCACTGGACTGAGAGCAATAATTTTCAAAATAAATGGCAATAGTCAAATAAAAAAATAATAAGCAAAAATTTACTATACACGAGAGACTCCTTGTGAAATAGAAATTTAGGTGAAAATGTTATAACTTGATGAGTTTCGAATTTTAGAGATTAGAAGAAATTCTCATGGTTTGATGCGACAAAGAAATTTTAGTATCAATGATTTTTAAAAAATGAGAGATCTTTGTTATGATTTTTACATCCTCAACCTTTGAAATTAAAAAACTTTTTAAAAATGTGAGATGGAAATTTTGAGATAAACCAGACTATCTGGCGTTTCTCCTTAACAAAATTCCAGGACTTTTCCAGGTTCTTCAGGTAAAAAAAAATTTCCCAGGTGTCATTTTTTAATTATTGCCATAAACTTTCATGGAAAAAATCTTTTTTTCTTGAACCTATACTACGAAAATAATTTACGCAATTATAAATGAACCGTATAAAATTTTTATTTTGCGATTTATAAAATTCTTGAGTTGAGCTAACTGCATTTATCTGTATAAACTCAAACGCTATTTTTTAAGGCAATAATCTCGAAGAAAAATTAGGAGTTTTCTACTAAATTATTTATCAATTGCTTTAGTAACAGTTTTTACTAATTTTTAATAAAAAATTACTATTTTACAGTAAAAAACTACAAAATTCATTTAGTAGCCTAACTAAACGAATTAGTAAGCTTTACTAAGGGAAACAGTAGTTTTCTACTAAATAAGCTTTCTAAAGCAATTGATAAACGACTTCTCTTGATTTCTTTCAGGGTTCCTACAAAATCTCCTGAGTTTTTCCTGGCCAATTTTTCATTTTCCCTGACCATATCTGCCGTTATAATTATATAATTCTGGGACCACAATGGTTTAGCAGTGGTTCAATTTCAGGGAAAATAGGGGATTTCTTTTTCAAGAAAGGGGATTAAAGATAAAAAGGAGGGAAGTTTTTTCTTTTAAAAATATGAGGGAAGCTGCAATTCTCCAGAATCTTAAGAAAATCGTCAGAAATCTTAGATTTCTGCCTAGAATCTAATAAAATACTTCATGACATCTGGAGTTTTCAACAAGCTTTTAAAAACTTTCAGAATATTTTTATTTTCCACAAACCACTTGTAGATTCATTAAATCTTTCGAAATCCCAAAAAATTCTTTACAATCTAGATTTTTGAATGTTTTAGAATCTTTTAGAGAGAATTTCTGATTTGTCCAAAAATCTTCCATAATGTACTAAAATCTGCTAGTCTCTTCCAGACATTTTTTTAGACTTTCAAAAAGTCTACAGAATTTTGGGAAGGTTCTGAAAACAGTCTAGAAGATTATTAGATCTTTAATTATTAGATAGAAAGATTATTAGAGACTTTTCTGTAGACTTGAAAGAGTTTAAAGGATTCGGCAGAATTCTAGAAATTCTAATGCACTCCAGAATAATGTGTTTAAAGTTCTGAACGTGTTCCAATGAATGAAATTTGTTGTTTCATTTCATTTCAAAACTCAAATTTCTTCTAAAATATTGATTGGAAACTGTAATTCTTCAGTATCTTCAAAAATCGTCAGAAATCTTAGATTCCTGTTTAGAATCTAATAAAACACTCCTCAAATTTTGTTGTTATATTTCATTTCAAAACTCAAATTTATTCTAAAATAATGATTTATTAAGATAGAAACTAGTGTAATGATAAAGAAGGTAAGAATGATAAAGAATGATAAAGAATTTCTTTTTATTTTGTAGATTAAACGAAATTTCAAGAAATATTTGATTTCAGAAAAAAAAGTTTGATGATTTGAACGTTCAAAATTTCCAATGGAAGGTTTTAGAGGATTCTAAAAGATTCTGGAACATTTTCGTATATTTTGCAGAATATTAAAGAATTTTTAAGAATTCCTCAAGATTGTAAAATATAATTATTAATTAATCTTTCGAAATTTCAAAAAATTCTTTACAATCTAGATTTTTGAGTTTTAGAATCTTTCAGAGAGACTTTCTGATTCTTCCAAAAATTTTCCATAATATTCTAAAATCTTCCAGTCTATTCCAGACATTTTTTTAAAGACTTTCAAAAAGTCTGCAGAATTTTAGGGAGATTCTGAAAACAGTCTAAAAAATTATTATTATATCTTTAATTATTAGATACATAGATTATTAGATTATTAGAATCTTTTCTGTAGACTTGAGAGAGTTCTAAAGGATTCTGCAGAATTCTGGGAATTTTAATGAACTTCAGAATAATGTGCTTAAAGTTCTAAACGTGTTCAAATTTGTTATTTTATTTCATTTCAAAACTCAAATTTATTCTAAAATAATGATTTATTAACATTGAAATTAGTGTAATGATAAAGAAAGTCATGATATTTCTTTTTATTTTATAGATTGAACGAAATTCCAAGATAAATTTGATTTCAGAAAAAAAGAGTTTGATCATTTGAACGTTCAAAATCTTCAATGGAAGATTTTAGAGGATTTTAGAAGATTCTGGAACCTTCTCGTATTATTTGTACGTATTATTTTTGTTCATATTTGTACGTTATTTGTATTATTATTTGTACGTATTATTTTAAAGAATTTTTAAGAATTGCTTAAGATTGTAAAAAATTATTATTAATTAATCTTTCGAAATCCCAAAAAATTTTTTACAATCTAGATTTTCGAGTGGTTTAGAATCTGTCAGAGAGACTTCCTGATTCTTCCAAAAATCTTCCATAATGTTCTAAAATCTGCTAGTCTCTTCCAGACATTTTTTTAAAGACTTTCAAAAAGTCTACAGAATTTTAGGAGGATTCTTAAAACAGTCTAGAAGATTATTAGATCCTTAATTATTGGATAGATTATTAGATTATTGGAGTATTTTCTGTAGGCTTGAGAGAGTTCTGAAGGATTCTGCAGAATTCTGGAAATTCTAATGCACTTCAGAATAATGTGCTTAAAGTTCTGAACGAGTTCAAATGTATGAAATTTGTTGTTTCATTTCATTTCAAAACTCTTTCTTCTAAAATATTGATTTATTAATATAGAAACTAGTGTAATGATAAAGGTCATGATATTTCTTTTTATTTTGTAGATTGAACGAAATCTCAAAATAAATTTAATTTCAGAAAAAAAAGTTTATTCATTTGAACGTTCAAAACTTTAGATACATTTCAGAATATTCTTGAGGACTCTATAGAAGATTTTAGACGATTTTAGAAGATTCTGGAACATTATCGTATATTTTGTAAAATATTAAAGGATTTTTAATAATTCCTCAAAATTGTAGAAGATTATTATATGAGAATCAAAAAAATTCTAAAGGTTTTTGGAAGAACCCAGAAGAATCTAAATGATTGTAGATTTTAAAGCAGTCTAGAATAATTTAGAGAATTTTTACAGATTTCAGATAAGTTTTGAAGATTCGAAAGAATTTGAGAGAATTGCGGTAATCTTTTACAGGTTTTGAAGGAGTCTAAAAGATTCTGTAGAAAATTGTAGAAGGTTAAGGAAGTATTCAGAAAATTTTAGAAGATTCTGGAAAAGTCTAGTACCTATATGTTGTAGAATATTGAAAAATTTTGGGATATTATTTTAAAAGATTATTGTAGGCGAACGCATCAGAAGATTCTAGAACAGTCTAAAATATTTTAGAGAATTTGTAAGGATTTTAAGTCAGTTTTAAAGATTCTGGAGGATTTTAAAAGATTTTAGGAGACTTTCATAGATTTTGAAAATTTGGAAATCATAGGAAATTGAAGACAATATTAAAAGAGTTTTTGAAAGTCACAAGTTTCTAGTTTTCAAGTTCTTGGAAAATAATTATTGAGAAATTTGTATTTAAAAAGGGAAACAAGAATAAAATTCTAAAAAAACGTGATTTCAGGAGATTTGGAGAATAATAGGGGAAAGGGGGAAAAAGGGGAATAGGGTATTGGCTGTGCGATCCCTAATTTTGTTATATTATAATTATATACTTATAATTGTTAAATTACAATTATAACTTATTAAGATATAATTATAATTTGTTAAATCAAACAAAATTCCCTGACTCTTTGAAGGTTTTGCCTGACTTTCCCTGACCATTTTTAAATTCCCTGACCTTCAAGAATTCTCTGATGACCTGTAGCAACCCTGTCATTCGAAGAAAACTACTAATTCAATTTAATAAGAATTCCAGGATTATGAGAAAAATTCAAGAACTTTTCCAAGCTTTTCCAGGTAAAAAAATTCAAGGACTTTTCCAAGGTTTTGTCAGGTGAAAAAAATTCAAGGACTTTTCCAGGTTTTCAAGGATTTACAGGACGGTAATCACCATGGATAAACCCAAAACCATTTCCTCAATAGACTTGTAAGTTTCTACATTTTCCTACAACTATGTTAGGTAAGATTTAATTGTTTGTGAGTTTCAGTTATGTAGAATTAAATCGTAAATTTAAAATTTGCTGGGAAACCTTGAATGTGCTAAAAGCAGCACGGGCAGGAATATAATTTTTTGCCCCGTCTCTAATGTCGAAGAACGCCTGTGTTAATGTCATGCCAATAATTGTCAAAATGGGAAATGCCTGAAATGTAGATATGGATTATAATAATGTCGAATAATGGTAATGAGTTTTTGCAAATAGGAATTATAAAAATTATTTTGGCTATTTTATGGGCCTTTTTTGTGAAAAGAAATAATTTTTATTCATTTAAAAAAATGAAAAGCTGGAATGGCGATTGATAATTGATATCAAATATTATTTTTTTACGAAATATGTCTCGTGTCTAAGTATAAATTCAGAATTAACTTTTACAAAGGTTCATTTAAATTTCTCTTCTTGTATTTCGAAAGTAATAATTCTGTGAAATTGTGAAATCAAGGGCCAATTTTAAATTAGTTTCTTATTTTTGAAAAATTTTTTTTTTCCTTTTTTTAATTATTCGTCTTTACTTACTTGCGCCACTGTTAAACTGTCTCCAGTCGACAGATGAGCCAGGAAAGTTACAATAGTGGCTATAATTGAAACCGTTGGTGTTAAAGAAAGAGTCGTGCTGTCGAACAAAGCGAGTTTAGAAAGCCATTTTTGCTCCTCTTGTCTAATTCCTAAAAAAAATATACAATGAAAAAGTGGTACGCCTTAAAAAAAAGAATCTGTATTTTTTTACTTACTAAGAAAATGGTACGCCTTAAAAAAAAGAATCTGTATTTTTTTACTTACTAAGAAAATGGTACGCCTTAAAAAAAAAGAATCTGTATTTTTTCACTTACTAAGAAAATGGTACGCCTTAAAAAAAAAGAATCTGTATTTTTTTACTTACTGAAAAAGTGGTACGCCTTAAAAAAAAGGATCTTTATTTTTTTACTTACTGAGAAAGGAGTACGCCTTAAAAAAAAGAATCTGTATTTTTTTACTTACTGAGAATGTCGCGAGTGAAGAATTTTTCCCAGGCATAGAGCTTAATAAATTTTATACACTCCAAAATCTCGCTTATTGTTTTTATCCTTATGTCGGTTACTTTTAAGCATCTGGACTTGTAATATTTTGTGATACGAGTCAACAGAAACTAAAAAAATATTCATAAAGGTTTGTTTCTCAAGAATAAATAATTAATGTAACTTTTGAATATTATTTTCTACCTGAAGAACGTAAAAAAGAATAAAGATGATCATTCCCAAAAGAGCCATGGGACTGAGTGTCCAGAAAATATAGATGATCCCACAAATTGTGACTACTGGACCACCAACGATTTGAGGGCCGAAAATCATCAATTCAAATGCCTTTTGTCCATCCGAGGAAAATACGTTAATGAGCTAAAAACAATTGATCCAAATTGGAACAGATTAAATCGGACACTGTCTTCAATTTTTAAATCAAATCTATAAATAAATAAATAATTTCAGTAGCCCACCTCTCCGGTGCTTTTGTTTCCCAAGCTGTTTAAACCAATAATTTTTTTGTACAATAACGCCAAGCATGCGGCTTTCAGTCTTCTGGCAGTTGTGATGTTCATAGTCCAACTCCAATTGATAAAAGTTATACGACAAAGTTCGCATAAAATCAGAAGCAGTGCCCATTTTATTACATTCAGGGATGATTCCTCAGTCTTTTGAATATATTCCAATACCTTTCGCATCAGTATTGCCTGGAATTATTCAATTTTCATTTCATCTATTATCCCTAACAACACCGTTCTTTGCATCAATGTAGATGTTTCCTGCAATCTTGAAATAATTTCCAGAAATGGTTCTGCAATGTTGAGAGATGGTATAAAATGTTCACCCTTTGAAATGTTAATTTCAATTATTTCAATTAATTTTATTTAGTTATTATAAATCTAAATCAATGTTTGTAATATTTACGAAGTGAACCAATTTATGAGAGCATAAATTTCCTGCAATCTTGAAATAATTTCCAGAAATGGTTCTGCAGTGTTGAGAGATGGTATAAAATGTCCACCCTTTAAAATGTTAATTTCAATTAATTCAATTAACTTTCTTTAGTTATTAACAATCCAAATAAGTGTTTGTAATATTTACGAAGTGAAACAATTTATGAGCATAAATTTCCTGCAATCTTGAAATAATTTCCAGAAACAGTTCTGCAATGTTGAGAGATGGTACAAAATGTCTACCCTTTGAAATGTTAATTTCAATTAATTCAATTAATTTTATTTAGTTATTAACAATCCAAATCAGTGTCTGTAATATTTACGAAGTAAATCAATTTATGAGAGTATAAATTTCCTGCAATCTTGAAATAATTTCCAGAAATGGTTCTGCAACGTTGAGAGATGGTACAAAATGTTCACCCTTTGAAATGTTAATTTCAATTAATTCAATTAATTTTATTCAGTTATTAACAATCCAAATCAGTGTTTGTAATATTTACAAAGTGAAACAATTTATGGGAGCATAAATTTCCTGCAATCTTGAAATAATTTCCAGAAACAGTTCTGCAATGTTGAGAGATGGTACAAAATGTCCACCCTTTGAAATGTTAATTTCAATTAATTCAATTAATTTTATCTAGTTATTATCAATCTAAATCAGTGTTTGTAATATTTACGAAGTGAAAAAATCTGTGAGAACATAAAAAAAAATTTGGGCAGCGCTAGATGCCACAGAAAAGTTCTGCGCGAAAGTTTTTAACAAAATTTATTTAAATGAATTCTACTATTTCAAATGGCGGACATTTCATACCATCTCTCAACATTGTAGAAAGATTTCGGAAATCATTTCATGATTGCAGGAAATATATCTGCAACACGTCCGTTGAATCAGCAACGGACGTGCTGTTAGGGATTCTCTAATTTTTCCACCCACATTATGAGAGATAAAAAGGCTTTATTTTTTTTTTTCTATAAGGTTTGTTTTGTAGCTTTCATAAAAAATTACTTGCAGGACTTAAAAATCCAAAAATGGCAGAACAGCCATATAGAAAACAAGAAAGAAGAATCCTCGTTCGAGCAAATCTCCAGACGACTAATGTAAATGATGCTCCATCTGAACCTCGTCTACCCAATTCCTCTTTCCAGATAATTTCCAGTCTAAAATTATTTAAAAAAAAAAATAATATCTAATGTGATTTACATTTTAACATCATTAGTCAATCAAAATTTTCTGTACCTTTGACAATTGTAAGCGCAACTATTGAAAGGAGATGTGCTGGGTAAATCACATTTTTCAATCCCCTTACGATACGCTTTCCAGAGATACTTTGTGAACCAAGTCAGGTAAAGAAAGGAAAATAAACTGACATTTTCCTCAAGTGGTTTTTCCTTTTCCCTAGAAATATTCCTTTTTAAAATGAGAAAGAGAAAAATATTTGCTTCCTTATAGAGGAAACAGTTTATAATTTATAAATTTAAAAGAATTTTCAAAGTCATACTTGTTTCTGAACTGAACTGAACATCTTCAGTTTTTATAGATTTTCTGAACTAAACTGAACATCTTCAGTTTTTATAGATTTTCTGAACTGAACTGAACATCTTCAGTTTTTATAGATTTTCTTAACTGAACTGAACGTCTTTAGTTTTTATAGATTTTCTAATAAGGTTTAAGGAATTATCAGAATGAGTTAATGACATAATGACCTCTTAATGACTTGTTTATATTTCAAAAGGTAGCAAATTCCAAAGATTTAGAAAGTTTTTCAAATGGCTTTAAAGATTATAAATTCCCAATTGTTTGAGAACGGAAAAAAAACTTCATTATAAATTTGTTTAGTTACTTTATGAAACTGAAACTAAAGAACTTTATTTGTACCAAATTTTGGATACAAAGCCTGGGATTTATATTTATTTTCTCTTCATTCGTCAGCTTTATTTTAATCTACTAAAATTAATAACTGCAATAATTTATTAATTGAAATTACCTATAATTGTATATTCATAATTTTTTATCTTACCGCACTTTTGGACGCAAAGGAATGAGATTTCGTAGTGCATTATCGTATCGAGTTGCTCCACGACCTGGTACATATTTTATTATTTGTCTTGGTGTTTGAGGTGATTGTTGACCAGAATCTGTGTTTCTACGGAAAGAAATAAAAAGTAAAAAGTAAATAAAAAATAAATATAAATAAGTAAATAAAATAAATAAATAAAATAAATAAAAAAATAAAAAGTAAAAAAATAAATGAAGGGTGACAGTACTAAACTAGATGACCACCAAAATGTCAATTTTTCAGGAGAACGAAAAAACATTCTGTAAAATCGAAATCATTATTTAAAAGTAAAACAAAAGTCCTCTCCCGAGCTGAAGTGTTACTGAATTTACGCTAGAAAAGTTTAATTAGAAAGAGTTACTCAGTTTCAAGGAAATGGATGTGGAAGTTGACAATTTCGAATTGACTCTAACCAAAAATTGGAGTAGGCTCTGCTGCGGATTGCAATAAAAAATGTAATTTTCAGTTTAAAAAAAATTAAAACTTGCTCCCGTGATACTGAGTTGCTGAATACGGTTAAATAAAGTTTGGTCTAAAAAATTTAACCAATTCCGAGTAAAATGATCGAGAATTTTGGGGTTAAAATTTCATAGGCTTTCAAAATCGGCTTTGGATAGCGATTACAAATTGAATTTTCAATATTTTACAAAAATAAAAACTTGCTCCCGAGATATGGGGATGCTGAATGAGAATAAAAAATGTTTGATAAGAAAAATTGATTCTGTTCCGAGAAAATCAAGATTTAGTGTGACAGTATCGTACTGAGACAAACAATTTTTCGCTGAAAGTGTAATAAAAAAGAAAGTTAAATTTTTTTATGAATAATCTTTGATAATTTCAAAAAATTAATTTCTTTAATTAATATCAAATTTCTTTATAAAATTGCATTTTTGAAAAATTCAATTTTTCAATTTTTGCAAAACAAAAATTTTTTAAACCGACTTTTTACTGGAAAACCTTCTTTAAGATGCATTTATGCTTGTCAAATTTTCTCTGAATTTTTAAATTAAAATTGTAAAAGTTATTTTTTTAAACTGGCAGTTCCTTATGACAAAGTGGGCACTAAAGGATTAAAAATGAGATTTCGAAGAAATCCTTTTAACACAACGTGTATTTGATTTTTAAAGAACTTTTTATGCAAAAAACCCATTTTCAATAAAAAGTTTTGTACTGCCACCCTTTAAATATAAACATGAATTTCAATAAATTATTGAAACAAAGTAACAAATAAAAATTGAATTAATTTTTTTTTAAAACCTTTGATCAAGCATTCGTTGACTTTCAATCTCATCCTCTTCGGTATTTCCATTGTCAGGCATATTTTGCTTCTTCCGGTGATGTTATGAATAAAGAACTATTTCGCCTCTACCTAATGAAAATTTGTTTAATACAGAATTTGTTTAATACACTAGTTATAGTTTACTTATAAATCAAATCAATATAAATCAAATATAAATTTGTAAATCTGTAATTGATCTTCAAATTGTTGAATTTAATCAAATCTAAATACAAAATACAAAAAAAAACTTAGTTATAAAAAGTTAGTGCTTGAGACTTTTGAATTTTAAGGAAATTAGAATAAAGAAGTGTGCAAAGATTGTACTTTACTTTTTAAATGAATGTTACGTAGAATTGATCTATCTTCCAAAGTCAAGAATGAAATGATATGTATTATCGCACACCCAGCTGCTTGTGACACTTCTCATTCATGTTCTATTTTTAATTTTTGAGCATGATAAAGAAACACTCAAGCACGCACTTGTTTAAAATTATATGAATTCATTCGAGAATTTCTTAAAAATGTTTAAACTTTTTGTTAATATTAACTGAAAAAACATCTACCTTGTTACATAACTGTAAACTTGGAAAAACACTCCTGTTGCTTGCAGATTGCAGTAAACAGGTTATGTGTGATGCTCAACAGGTAAAAACGTCATGAAAATGTGGGTGTGATATCTAAATTCCAATCATTCCAATAATAAATAATTGAACATTAAAAACAAATTTTATACCTAACATTAATTGTAATGGGTCACTCTATGAATTATCATCTGAAAACGATAGCGGTCATATATTTCAAAAAAATTGTTTAATTGGCCTATAATTATGTCATACTTACAGTTTTTGAAAACATGTGGACGTGTGGATCATGGCGATAGTATACGTCATTTTTAAAATGAACTAAATACTAAAGTTATTTATTTAAAATTAAGTAGAGAAAAACAGTGCGATTAGGGATGATTTAAATTTATAATCGGAATAATTTTGATAATTTTAATCTATAACCCTATTTTGGAGTTATACATAGTTGAAATAGGAAAGGAAAAATGTGTTTGAAGTGATCTGTCAAAATGTGTTTTGACATTTTCGTATCGTATAAAAATCATTTTCGTAAAGTTTGATGATTTATTACAAGTAAAATACATTACAGAAAATTTTAAAACTTGGTTCAAAACGTAGATTAATACCAGCCTTTTCCACGGCATTTAGTGAAATTATCGATAAAAATTTATTCCTCCAGATTTTCGTCTTCCCAAACCTGAAATTGGCAAAAGAACACCACTTTCGAAGCCGCGTATTTCCGAATATACATTTAAAAAAAAAGTTTTATCTGTACGAATAAATTATTTACACTTATATCTATCACTCACAAAAACTTCGTTGATGTACTTTGTGTGGTTTTCTTTTAAATCGCGTTTAAAATTTTGTCTCGCCGGCCTGATTTTGACAGTGTTAACCAAAGTAGGTAAAGCACACTGAAGGAAGCAATCAATGTCCCGATTCCTCTCCTGTTTTGATTTTATAATTCAACACAAATTTTAAACCTCAAGGAAGTACAATGAATGACTATTTTGAACGAATTTCAAAATAATTTTGAAATTTATTGTAAATTGTAATTCATTGTACTTCCTTGAGGTGTAAAATTACCGAAGGGTTGACAACTCGACCGATCGGGTGTACACCTATTTCTGACTTCAAGATACTTAAGGATATTTCAATGACTTCAGAAGATTTCAAGTGACTTCAGGAAAATTCAAGTGACTTCAGGAGAATTCAAGTGACTTCATGAGATTTCAAATGACTTCAGATATTTCAGCAGAGGGATAGGAGTATTCAAGTGACTATAAATGAATTCAGGTGATTTCAAGTGAATTCGCGTGACTTCAGGTGAATTCAAATGACTTCAGATATTTCAGGACTTTCAAGTGATTTCAGGAGAATTCAAGTGACTCCAAATGGATTCAGGTGATTTCAAGTGAATTCACGTGACTTCAGATGAATTCACGGGACCTCATATGAATTCATGAGAATTCAAATGACTTCAGATATTTCAGGAGATTTCAAGTGACTTTAAGAGAAATCAACTGCCTGCATGTGAATTCAAGTAACTTCATGTGAATTCAAATGACTTCAGCTATTTCAAGAGATTTCAAGATAATTCAAGTGTCTTCAGATATTTCAGGAGATTTCAAGTGACTTCTGGAGAATTCAAGTGACTTCATGTGAATTGAAATTACTGCAGACATTTCAGGGGATTTCAAGTGAATTTAGAAAAATTCAAGTGATTTAAAGCGACTTCACGTGAATTTAAATGACTTCAGATATTTGAGGAGATTTCAAGTGGCTTCAAGAGAAATCAAGTGCCTTCATGTAAATTCAAATGACTTTAGCTATTTCAGGAGATTTCAAGTGATTTCAGGATAATTCAAGTGTCTTCAGATATTTCAGGAGAATTCAAGTGACTTCATGTGAATTCAAATGACTACAGACATGTCAGGAGATTTCAAGTGACTTCATGTGCATTCAAATGACTTCAGATATTTCAAGCGATTTCAGAAGAATTCAAGTGACTTCAAATGAATTCAGGTGATTTCAAGTAAATTCAAATATTTCAGGAGATTGAAAGTGACTTCAGGAGAATTCAAGTGTCTTCATGTGAATTAAAATTACTTCAGATATTTTAGGAGATTTCAGGTGACTTCAGGAGAATTCAAGTGACTTCTCGTGACTTCAGGTGAATTCACGCGACCTCATGAATTCATGTGACTTCATAAGAATTCAAATAACTTTAGATATTTTAAGCGACTTCAGGAGAAATCAAGTGATTTCATGTGAATTCAAATGACTTCAGATATTTTAGGAGATTTCAAATGATTTCAGGAGAATTTAAGTGACTCCAAATGAATTAAAGTGACTTCAGGTGAATTCACGTGACTTCGTGTGAATTTAAAAGACTTCAGATATTTCAGGAGATTTCAAGTGCTTTCAAGAGAATTCAAGTGACTTCATATGAATTCAAATGACTTCAGAAATTTCAGGAGATTTCAAGTGACTTCACGTGAATTCCAATGACTTCAGATATCTCAGGAGATTTCAAGTGATTAGAGGAGAATTCAAGAGGCTTAAAATGAATTCAGGTGATTTCAAGTGACTTCACGAGACGTCAGGTGAATTCACGAGACTTCAGGCGAATTCACGTGACTTCAGGTGAATTTACCTGACTTCATGTGAATTCAAATGTCTTCACATGTTTCAGGAGATTTCAAGTGACTTTAGGAGAATTCAATTGAATTCACGTGACTTCATTTGAATTCAAATGACTTCAGATATTCAGAGATTTCAGGTGACTTCAAGAGAATTCAAGTGACTTTAAATGAATTCAGGTGATTTTAAGTGACTTCACATGAATTCAAATGACTCCAGATATTTCAGGAGACTTCAGGTGATTTCATTACAAGTATACACCTGACTTCACGAGTTGTCAACCCTTCGAAAATTAATATTTTCAATCAATTTAAAAATTATTTTGAAATTTATTCAAAATAGTCATTCATTGTACTTCCTTGAAGTGTAAAATTTGTGTTGAATTTTAATATCAACAAAGGAAAGGAATCCAGACACTGACTGCTTCCTTCAGTTTGCTTTATCTGCTTTGGTTAACACTGTCAAAATCAGGCTGGCTAGACAAAATTTTAAACGTGATTTAAAAGAAAACCACGCAAAGTACATCCGCGAAGTTTTTATGAGTGATAGATATAAGTATAAATAATTTATTCGTACAGATGAAGCTTTTTTTTAAAAATGTATATTCCGAAATACGCGGCTTTGAAAGTGGTTTTTTGCCAATTTTCAGATTTCAAAAGACAAAAATATGAAGAACTAAACTTTTATGGATAATTTCACTGAATACCATGGAAAAGGCTGGTATTAAGCTGCGTTTTTAAACGAGTTTTAAAATTTTCGTTAATGTATTTTACTCGTAATAAATTATCAAACTTTACGGAAATGTGTTTTGATTTTCATTTTGACAGGTCACTTCAAACACATTCTTCCTCTCCTATTTGAAATATTACTTTAAAATAGCGTTATAGATAATAAATTTAAATCATCCCTAATCGCACTGTTCTCTGCTTAATTTTAAATAAGTAACTTTAACGTTTAATTCATTTTAAAAATGACATACTGTCGCCATGTTCCACACGTCCGCAGGTTTTCAAAAATTATTTCTGGCTTAATGAGAAATAATTTATTATACTTTAAATACACGAATCGAATCTAGAAGTAGAAGACGTAATGATAGACTAATTAAACAAATTTTCTGAAATTTGACTTCAATCGTTTGCAGATAATCATTCATGGAGTGACCCAAATAATTAAACAACAAAAACAAATTTTATACCTAATATTAATTGTAAAAATTATACATTTTTATAACTCTGATACTTAATTCTTAAATATTGAACTATAAATTACTTACAAACTTAAATTTTTATTAGAATTATTTAAAAACAATTAAAAATAAAAATTATCCAGAGTGTCCAGAAAAATTAATTTTCCAAATTCCCCGAATTTTCTCAGAACCATTTTTGATTTAGATCTTTTATTTTTCTATATCCGAATAAAACAAAGCAAACTACAATTCATCAAATTAATAATTTAATATCCTATCAAATTTTACTTTTAGACAGATTTACTGTACCAAATAAAAATTCATACAAAAATTTTAGCTAGCACCTATAATTTAAAAAAAATTAGAGATTGTTAAAATAAATATTTGATAAGAAAAGAATTAATCACCCGATTCGTCCGTCGATTTTCAATGAAAGAATCAAGTCGGCTGCATATTTGTGTTTTCTTTCGTCATCACACAAATTATTTTTTCCATGAGTCACAAAAACGTCATATTTCACTCGGAACGTGACCAAAAAGCTCGCGCGCAAAAGTGTTTTTCAACGCCTTTGAATGGAATTGAGAAAGAATCACAGAAATTTCGAGTAGAAAAAAATACTTGACGAGTGCGATCAAAAAAGACTGATAAGATAACATAGAATATGAAATCCCAACAAGTCTGATAAGATTCAAGAACCAACCGTCAAGCTTATCAACAACCTGATTGTTTAAAACGTGAAGCATTTTCACAGGGAATCTCTCAAATCGAGAATAAATAAAAACCACGTGTTTTGTTTCACACGTTTTATTATCATCGAGTAAAGTACAATTTACATTTAGTGACTACTTTTCTCGATATTGACTCGCATGATCAAATATCGCATTCCATCTATAAACTAATTTGCGGTGAAATCTTTTTGCGTACAAAATATAAGTTTCTAGAATTACAGACACTCGTGTGGTGCAAACAACATTCGTTTCAAATAGAAGAAAAATGAGCTTACCTCATTATTAGTGTTAAACGAAAAGAACTTGAGAACGTTATAAAGTAACTAAATTTGTCACTATCAAATGCAATTTCTTTTTTTTTTCGATGAAACTAAACAGCGAAACATGTCGCGCATTGTTGAAATGGTACAAAGAACATAAAAGTTAAGAATACGTAAAAAAGTGAACATTTACTTGAGACGTAAAAATTCTCGAGTTCAATATTTTAACTCATATTACAATTTACAGATTTACTACTAGATAAGGGATTTCAGTAAGATTACGACTTTTTAATACCCAGTCATTGAAACCTTTAACTGACTTCAAAAGGTCAATTTTTTTCGATTGATATTCTATTCCCAGTATTGAGAATCCAATCAACTTTGAGAATACAATTTTAACATATGTTCTTCTTGTAAAGTATTTTTAAAGTACTTTTGATCATTTGGATTCCAAAAATTAGAATTATCTCCCATTTCTAAAAAAATCCTAACAACTAATGATTTTCCTTAAATTTATCCTCTATGCGTAAATTTATTTTAAAAAAAAATGTTATAGCGAGCTCACGTTTATTTTCAATCGGCGACGTTTGCTTTTGGGAGTTTTTCAATACTTTTATCGTCGAGAGCGCTTTAAAATACCAGGTTTCTCTCAAAAGCTGTTGTAGTTGCTTCCTCCCAATTGACTGTTGCCATATCCGCGGTTGTTTGGCGAATATCCTCCTCTGAAGTTGTTGCCACCACCCATACCAGCTATAAAAAAAAGGTCTATTGAAAATCCTTGTTCCATTTTGGCAAAAGAAGAATAATTAAATCTGAATTAAATGTATTTTATGAATGTTGATGAATCAGTCTTGACCTTGTATTTATGTTAGATCTCTCAATCAGACAATTAACATTTGTTTGTTTTTCATTGTAATTGAACTTTCCAATCAACGACTGATTGAGAGATCTAACGTATTTGATGAATACTTACAGCCGCAGAAATTGCCAATGCCACCAAGGGACATTCCACCGCCGCCGCCGCCACCACCACCGCCGCCGCCACCACCACCACCACCACCGCCGCCACTTGGTCCACTAGAAGAGTTCAAAAAGAGCTCGATGTACCTGTGAGACATGTGGCTCTTGTCCTGCGTAAAAAAATACATTTAGATTTAAAAAACACGGTTTGCAATTTTGTATATTTAAGGCATTATTTATGAAGTGATACCACCTAAAAATCGAAAGTATTTAGATCATGTTCAAATTTAAATATATTTTGGGGCTATTGGTCCTTAAGGTAGTTCGGCTATTCTATCGATAACGGTGAAGTGCCCTTTTTTATTGCACAAATCGATAGGACAACCCTTTCCCGCGCTCAATAATTCCGGAATTGTGGCTTAGTTTTACGGTAGAGAACACTATAAAAACTAGTTTTCATCAAGAAAATTTAATGCCGGTTCCAAATATCACCATTTCAAGGTACCCCTTTCGGGGCAAAATCTTAAGAAAAGTGATAAAATCTGTAAAAAAAAAAACTCACTCTGCGGCCATCATCCTCGCAATGTCAAAATGTGAGAAGTTGGCAGCGCGAAATTCAAACCCATGAGATTCCGTATTCATGACATTCAGTGTAAACATTATCAATTTAAAAAGGTTTAATGCACTACACTTGACGATGAACAAAATTATATCCATTTTGACATATAAACAAATAAAATGTATTACAGGAGAGGTTAAACGCGAGTAAACAACTGAACTAACCTGACATAACGTACTATACTCGAATACTACCTACCAGGGTTGCAAAAAGTGACGCGTCACTCGAGGTTTTTTTACGTAAATTACCTAAATGAAGTAATTTACGTAGAAAACTAGTAAATTACATCACAAAGATGGCAGTTGTCTGTTTTGAACACATAACCTCACTTTAATATCTTTTATCAATTTTATCCACGTTATTTTCTTACTAGACTAAACAATATTTTGTGCTAACAAATATATTAATAAT